>MU680693.1:52076-70058 GCA_026770625.1 Nicotiana glauca | reverse complement strand
GGGGGGGGGGGGGGGGGGGTAGGCAAAGAAAAGAGAACAATTTCAATGACTTGCAAGAAAATTATGGCATGCTTTTTCCAAGAAAATTTGGTGTGTAATTTTTTCTTGGTATCCATTGACTTGCATGAGTCAATGGGTCTTTGTATTACTTAAAATAATGAGTCTTTTCTGAACAAATGGCAGTTCTGATGTTCAAAAGAATTTCCTTGAAGCTTAAGTAGCAGGTAACTCTCTGCTTCTTACCTTTTATTTGGCACAGAAATTTTGACAATCTTTGAATAAATTCATTTGCAAAATCTTTTTATAGTCAAGTTGAAAGTTTTTGGTGAAGCTTATACCTTAACCAGCTATGGGATTCTTCATTCTTGCTTTCATTCCTTAATAAGGTGCATTTCCTCTCACTTCATTTCTACAGTTAGAAGAAATTATTGTGTGTGGTTTTTGTATTTACTTGCTTGAGTCCAAGATTCTTGAAAATCCTATTTTTAGGAATGAGCTTTAGTAGTGATGTAGTTATAAAAGTGCTATCTTTTTTCTTTTACATAGAGAATTGGTACAGTTTTGCTCAATTACCTTTGAAAACTTGTTAATTATCATCAAAGTGTATAGTTTGCATTTACTCGGCTCTAAGCAATCCTTGAAAAAGAATTGAGTAATTTTTTTTCCTGGAGAAGTAGAATTTTAGACACATTTTGCAGAAACATTTGGATTATTTTTGGGCTTCTTTCCCCTTCTTTCTTATATGAAAAAAAGGGTAGCCCGGTGCACGAAGCATCCTGCGTTTATGCAGGATCCAGGGAGGGCCGCACCTCAAGGGGTGTGATGTAGGCAGCTTATCCTAATGCAAGCATTAGTTGCTGATTACATGGCTCGAACCCGCAAACTATATGCAGCGGCGGACCTATGCTACAGGTAGAGGGGTCACCGGCACCAGTAAAGTTCGGCAAAAATTTCATGTACACATGTATATGTCTTTGGAAAATAGTGATATATTAGTAGTTGACACCTTATGTACAAAGTAAAGTTTTGTTGAATCAAAAAGTGCACCCGCGACCTTTAAATCCTTGGTACGCCTCTACCTATAGGTCACACGGAGACAACTTCTTTCTTATATGCAAGTCCCAAAATTTCATTAGGAATATTTAGACTCACCTCCAGACTTCTTTGTTGGTTTATGTTGATTCTCATTTTTTCATCTCAGGGAAAGTTGAGTCTGAGCATATATTGAATTCTTTCTTCCAAGAATTTGTCGAAAATCTGAAATAGTGAATAGATTGTTGGAGTAGAGACAATATATTGAACACAAAAGACTTGCATAGCTTTTACAGATTTAGTAATCAAGTCAGGAGAACAAGTGCCACTTGAATTTGATACTTTTATCGTAATGGTGGAGTTAGTTCCAATTGGGACTATTTTAGCTGTGATTAGCAGTCAAGTAATGAAAACAGCTCTAGCTGCGAACGATGTATTATTCGAGAAGGAGAATTTTAAGGTTCTGGGAAATTACCTTTTGGACATTGAGCCTGTCTTGAAAGAATTGCAGTCACAAAAGTTAAATGATTCGCCTGCTGCAAGGCAAGCTTTGGAATCTCTTGAAGCTGATTTAAAGAAGGCTAATGACTTGGTCGAAAAGTATAAAAACCGAGCCCGTTTCTACTTGCTGGTCAAGTGTAGGAACATTGTCAAGGAGGTGCAGGATGTCACCAGGGACATTGGAAAATCTTTAGCCGCGCTATCTCTTGTCAACATTGAAGTCTTGTCGGGGATTTCAGAAGAGGTAAATAGGCTGCAGAATGAGATGCAAAGAGCTAACTTTGAGGCCTCTCAGTCGCGGCTCCAAATTGTTAACAAGTTAAACCAAGGTCTATCCGATCAGGTACACGATCAGGAATTTGCTAACAATATTCTCAACGAAATAGCAAGGGCTGCCGGTGTACCGGTGGAGCCTGCAGAGATAACAAAAGAGCTAGATAATTTCAAGAAAGAGAAAGAAGAAGCTGCTTATCGGAAAGAGAGAGCTGAAGTCTTGTTTCTGAATCAAGTTATTGAGCTGCTCTCTCGAGCCGATGCTGCAAGAGATTATGAGGAAGTCAGAAGCCAGTACTTCCAGAGAGTTAGCATTATCGAGGGATATGACCCTAAAGAAGAATATATTCAGCCATTTAAAGCTTTATTTTGTTGTATAACTGGAACTATAATGGTAGATCCTGTAAGCCTATGCACGGGTACTGCCTGTGAACGAGCGTCTCTCCAAGCTTGGTTTGATTCAGGGGAGAAAACTGATCCCGAAACAGGTGAAGAACTGCAGGATTTGTCGTTCAGGCCGAACCTCCAACTGAGACAGTTAATCGAGGAGTGGAAAGAGCTCAACTATTGCATTAAAATCAGGGCTTGCAAGGGGAAATTGCTTTCTGAAGTGGATGCATTAATCGAGGAGGCTCTTGTGCAAATGCAAGAACTTATGAAAGAAAATTCAATAAATAAAGAGTGGGTGACAGTTGGAGGACTCACTGAAATTGTCATCTCCAAGCTTGGCAGTTTGCATAACGGTTATCTGCAAGATAAAGCGATGATTATGTTGAAGGATGTTGTAGAAGGGCATTCTAGAAACAAGGTGAGTGAAAGATTTGCTTAAGTATTACACAAACAAATGTTAAAGTAATTAGAATAGACCCTGAAATTGCTAGTTCCTGAATTTATTCAAGAATTAATTCTACTTTCACCTAGAAAACTATGGGCTTCCACTTTTCCTATGTTTAGCTGTTTCAAATGTATTCATCATACAGGACTTTAGCGTTTACCTGAAAAACTGAAAAATAGGTAATTTCGTTTATTTTCTCATTTTACTGTTTCCACTCTAAAACTATTAAGTAGTTTTTACATTGTGGTATGCTCTTGTTTGTTGCTAGTTGTTACTACCATATGATTGATCTTCTTTTCCTTGCTTAGTTGTTTTCGAGAGTACATCACGAAGTCATGAGTAGGACGCGAGGGGGTGTGATATTATTTTGCTTATCATGTGGATCAGGGCGTATGACCAAAAATGCATACAAGTTTTACCCTTGCAAAGTCCTAATTCGCTTTATTCCTAATCAAATATAATATACAGGATGTGTTCGTTGAGAACCAGGGGTTTGAGAATGTTGTTACATGCTTTGGGATTGACTCAACAATTTCAGCCGCTGCGATCGAGCTGATATATGAGGTTCTCCAAGATCGGCCTGGTTGGAACTTGGCTTATTGCCAGATGCTTTCTCAGCAGTCCTATGCAATCTTTCTTCTCGTCTCCTTTGTCAAAAGTCAGGCCCGTACATCAGCTGTGAAAGCAGAAGAAATCCTGGCTAAACTTTGCAATGAGGAAGAGGAGAACATTGTTAAGGCTGCTCGAGAGGGATGGTATGGACCACTTATCGATAGGTTGCACCATGGTAAGTGGAGCTACAACACTCTTATATGTTAAAGTTTCACACAACAACAACAACAAGCCCAATGGAGTCCCAGTGGGGTCTGGGGAGGGTAGAGTGTACGTAGACCTTACCCCTACCCATATGTAAAGTTTCAGACAGATATGGATATTCATCTTAATACATCAACCTATTCTTCTTTTTCCAAATCGCGTACCAGCCGTTGCATATACATGCATCATTAGTTTTCTCGGAGTTACCCCACTGATTTCTTTTGGTTCTTCTATTGCTTTTTCATGATATATTCTTTAAGGAGGTTTCGGTCTTCTAATCATATACATAAAATATCTTAGCAAATGGTAAAAAGTAAAAGACACTGACTGAAATTCATAAACAGTGAGAGAATTTTTTAAACATATCTTACCTAACGTATAAACTTGTGCTTACTGTATGAGTTGGAAAACCACAGCGATTTAATTTGATGACTCTAGAAAATTGATAAAATCCTAGCTTCTTTCTGGATGTTAGCTCTTAAAACACAAACACTTATGCTAAGAGCAAAACATGGAAAGGAGCTCGAGATTTATTCTTTTATCTCCCTAAGACAAAAGGCATGGGTATAAGAGCTCAAGATTTTTCCTAAGAGTAGAGCAATTGAATTGAGGAAATATTATTCCAAGTGTCATGCACTGATCCGATCCCTTTCAAGCACATAGTTGTAAGTTGTAACTGCGTTCCTTCACCCATACAAAAAAAAAAAGATTTATTTTGATGTTGATCGGTGTGCAATTGCAGCACATGTATTTGCTTGTTTGAGTTTTAGTTTAGTTAAAACATTCAATTGTTTTCAGGATCAGCATCTTCAAGAATGACAATTGTTAGAGCAACACTTGGTTTGGAACTCGGGGATGAAGATATGAAGATCCTTGGGGAGAAAGGTGTGATCCCTCCTCTGCTTGAGATGGCATCTGGAAATATTGAATCAAAAGAACTGTCGTTATCTGCACTTGTGAAGTTATCAAGCTTAAATGGCAATAAGATGCTTATAGCTGCGGCTGGAGGTGTTCCTATCATTTTAAAGCTAATGATTTCATCTCATGTACGTTCAATTATCATCGCTAAGTGCTGCGAGGTTCTTGCTAATCTTTCTGGCAATGGCGATGGAGTTAAGTTCTTGATTGATGAAACTGGCAACCAACTTGTACTGGAGCCTGTAATCGCATATTTGCTGGCTTTTCAGCAGAATCTCACATCCTCGGACATTGTTCGTAGGCATGCTTTACGTGCACTATTAGGAATCTGTCAATCTGAAGCTGGACTTGTCAAGTCAGCGGTTCTCTCTGCCGGTGGTGTTTCAGCGGTCCTTCCCCTTCTCGATGATTCGAACCAGGAAATAAGAGAAGCAGCAATAAATCTTCTTTTCCTCTTCTCACAGCACGAGCCAGAGGGGGTTGTCGAGTATCTTCTTAAGCCAAGAAGGCTGGAGGCTTTAGTCGGTTTTCTTGAGAATGATAACAAAGGTGATGTGCAGATGGCTGCAGCCGGTTTACTAGCCAACCTTCCGAAATCAGAAACTTCACTCAGAGAGAAACTCATAGAATTAGGTGGACTGAAGGCCATTGTTAATATCTTAAAAACCGGAACTATGGAAGCGAAGGAAAATGCTCTCAGTGCCCTCTTCAGGTTCACAGATCCAACTAATCTCGAGTCTCAACGTAATGTGGTTGAACTTGGGGCATATCCTGTACTTGTAACTCTTCTCAAAGCTAATTCAATAACTGCACAAGCAAGAGCAGCAGCACTCTTAACTGATCTATCAATGCGCAGTCATGAACTCAGTGTCGGATCCAAGAAAGCTACTTGTTTCTGTATTGGCCGAGCACGTGCTCCTATCTGTCCTGCGCACGGGGGTGCCTGCAGTGTGAGCAAAACATTTTGTCTGTTAGAGGCAAATGCATTGCCTGATCTTGTCAAACTTTTAAAAGAAAAGATACACGCCACGTCTTATGAGGCGATTCAAACGCTCTCAACTTTGGTTCGAGAAGAGTCTCCTCATAGAGGAGCCTATGTGTTACACAAGGAGGATGCAATCTCACCAACAATAGAAGTTCTAAACTGGGGATCAGAATCTTTGAAAGGTGAAGCTTTAGGGTTGCTGGAAAAGGTATTTATGTCAAGGGAAATGGTGGATTTCTATGGGCCAACAGCTCGACTACATCTTGCGCGTTTAACAGGAGGTAGAATTTATGAAGATGGACATCTCCAAAGGAAAGCTGCTAGAGTCTTGTTACTTATCGATCGCCAATCCAGATCATCTAGATCTCTTGTTGCAGGAATATCTGCTTAATAACTTCTAATCTTACATTACATTCCACTCCATGGAAAGTGTAGTGTGGCATTTGATCAAAGGCCACATTTTTTGATAGATTACGCCACACGTTTCTGGTGTGGTTAAAGGCCTAATATGTTATAGTGAAGTCTCTTGATTTTTCTTATCCTATTAGCTGTATGTAATTTTGTTCTTGTGTGCTATGTAATACAGAAATTCATATTTTGAGACCTATGAAGGTGAGCTTCGAGCAACGGTCGAGTTGTATTCGTGTGACCTATAGGTCATGGGTTCTAGCTGTGGAATTAACCCTTGATGCTTGTACTAGGGTAGGCTGCCTACATAACACCCCTTTGGGGTGGTGGCCCTTCCCCTTCTCCTGCGTGAACGCGAGATGCTATGTGCACGGTGTATTGGGAAAAATTATATTTATATATAAAGGTGACATGTCAAGACACGTGGATTAGTCAAATGGTCAATGAATCGCAATTAGTCACGAGTCAGGAGTTACAACAGATACGAGCAAAGAAGGAGGAAGAGGCACGGGACATCAGATAAGTGATACGACGCTCGTACCTATTTAAGCCATTTATATCCGGGAATCAGAAGGAATGAATCTGACTATAGAAAAGAGTGCAGATACGGCATTTAATGGGCATTAAATGTTGAATACGTTAGAGAATATATTTGGAATATAATGATTGTGTAACGTAGCATTCAATATCTTTAACTACTCATAATAGCATCATCATGATTCAGGCAAAACGTATATTCTCAAAGGTACCTATAAAAAGGAGATATAAGGTCAGTTGTAGGGACAGACAACACTATTGAAATATACATTGGTATTATTTGTTTTTCTTGATTATCATCTTACTACTCAGAATTATTTCCTTTTATTCATTTTCTGATTATCAGTAACCCGAGTTCTTCTAAATTCTAGCTTTAGCTAAAATTTTATTTTTTGGTTAAACAAATTTGTTCCGTTACCGGGAATCTGATAATCTATTTCCTCTTTGCTTAAATTTCCTTGTTGCATCAACTATGGCAAACAACAATGATAACACTCAAGGAAACCAAGAAAATCAAATAAATCAACAACTTTAGGGAGATCTGCAGGATAATAACGCATTAGTTCCTTCTCCACGACGGTCTCGTGAAGGCACTCCTGAGGGATCTCATACAGATGGACAAGCTCAATTCGAAAATGCGGAGGCTATGGATGAAGCTTTACAAAAACTTATCGCCACTTATGTCAATAAAGCTCTTCAAGCTTTTGTCAGCTAACTACCTCCTGCTCCACCCACATCTACTCCAAATAACAATGCTCTGGAGAACCCTCGTTCTGGGCTAATTAATTCAGGTAGCGGAGGAACCCCCAACGAGACACAAGAGGGAGAACCAGATAATTTAGTTAATTCTGATTTACAAAATCTAGTACTAACATTGCAGAAACAGCTCAAGGAGCAAAGTGACCACATAAAGCAAATACCCGGGGTGCCACCCGTGATCAAAGGGGTAGATACGGATAAGTATTCTCAACAGCCTGGGAAGCCAAGTGCTGCTCCTCTTCCAATTCCAAAGAAATTCAAAATGCTTAATATACCAAAGTACGATGGGACAACAGACCCACGAGACCACGTTACTGCATTTACAACAGGCGTAAAGGGCAACGACCTGACTAAGCAGGAGATTGAATCAGTCTTAGTCAAAAAATTCGGTGAAACGCACACTAAAGGAGCGTTAACATGGTATTCTCTTTTACTTGAAAATTCTGTAAATTCTTTTGGTGAGCTTGCAGATTCTTTTATCAAAGCACACTCGGGAGCTCAAAAAGTTGAAAAAAGAATGGAAGATATCTTCAAGATCAAACAAGGAAACTCAAAACTTCTTAGAGAATTCGTGGACAGATTTCAACGTGAAAGAATGACATTGCCACGTGTACCTGACAATGGGGCAGCCATAGCCTTTACAAACAATTTGAATGAGAAAAGTTCAGAAGCTACGAGGCGACTCAAGGAAAGCCTCCGAGAATTTCCAGCAACAACGTGGAATGATGTCTATAATAGATACAGTACAAAGATGAGGATTGAAGAAGATATTATTTTACGACATAAAAAAGAAGAAAAAGTAAGCTCAAGACGTGCATAAAATGAAAAAAGATCCGGTAAAAACAGGTACGATCCATGCATAGGACCTGCGGGAAGAGACTCGCAATCAAAGCAGGACAATTAGAGGTACGATCACAGATCGAGGAATAAAGAGTTAGGCTCCTCTTCAAGATTTGGGAATGCTCGAAACACACTCGAGTCACGAGATGATGATAGGGGTCTTAAGGCAAGGTTTGGAGGTTACAATTTCAACGTGAGCACTTCTGAACTCGTAGTTGTTTTAAGAAGCATGGGAGATAAGGTATGGTGGCCAAAGGAGATGCGATCAAATCCAAACAGACGAAACCCTAATCATTGGTGCGAATTTCATAACGATCACGGGCATAAAACAACAGATTGCAGGTTTTTGCAAGGTGAAGTTGATCATTTGCTAAAACATGGATATCTCACTGAGTTATTCAGTGAGAAAGGTAAACAAGCATACATGAAGAACATGTAGGAGCCTCCAAAACCACCTTCACCCAAAAGAACAGTCAACGTTAGAAGTGGGGGTGAAGATATCAATGGCGTATCATATACTGCAGCAAATAAGATTTCCAAAGTAACAATTACTCACGGGAAACGGCTGCGGCATGTATTGGAGGAAGAAAATATTACATTCAATGATGCAGATGATGAGGGTCTATTAAATCCACATAACGACGCACTGGTAATATCTTTACTTATACATGACACTAACGTGAAACAAGTTTTGATTGATCCAGGTAGTTCTGTGAACATTATTTTGATATGAGTATTATGCGAGATGCAAACAGAAGATAAATTGGTTCCAAAAGCGCATACTTTGTCAGGATTTGACAACTCCAGTGTTGTAACGAAAGGGGGGGGGGTGATACTTACTATATTCGCAGAAGGCATTGTCAAAGAAACCAAATTTCAAGTAGTAAATATGGAAATGGCTTACAACATGATTCTTGGGAGGCCATGGATCCATAACATGGACGCTGTTCCATCAACCCTGCATCAAGTCATTAAATTTCCATCACCATGGGGAATATGTCAAATCAGGGGCGATCAACAAACAACCAGGAGCATCAACTCCGTGGCAAATTCAAGTGTTAAGGGTGAAGAAAAATAGTAATTACAGAATTCAGTTGAGGATAACATGGCGTCAACCTCAACTGAACAAGGTCAAACAAATGTGGATTCAAGACCTGATACCATTCAAGAACCAGAAGAAAACGAAAACATCAAAACCACGATAGAAGAGCTGGAGGCTGTGGTTTTATTTATACATTAGCCAAAGAGAAAAGTGTATATAGGATCCAATCTTAGCCCGTAGGTGAAACGTAAGTTGATTGAATTTTTAAAAGCTAACGCAGATTATTTTGCTTGGTCCCATTCTGACATGAAAGGGATACCACCGAAGGTGATGCCTCATAAATTAAATGAAGATCCATCATATCCTCTAATCAAGCAAAAGAAAAGAAAGCAAGGAACTTTCAAGAATCAGGTGATTCAAGAAGAAGTCCAAAAATTGTTAAAAATTGGTTCTATTCGTGAGGTAAAGTATCCTAACTGGTTAGCTAACACTGTTGTAGTTCCAAAGAAGAACGATAAGTGGCGAGTTTGCGTAGCTTACACAGACCTTAATAAAGCTTGCCCGAAAGATTCTTTTCCACTACCGCACATAGATCAATTGATTGATACAACTGCAGGTCATGAAATTTTAAGTTTTTAGATGCATATTCAGGGTATAATTAGATTAAAATGGATCTAGGAGATGAAGAAAAAACTTCCTTCATAACAGACAGAGGGACTTACTGTTACAAAGTAATGCCCTTTGGTCTAAAGAATGCAGGTGCAACGTATCAGAGGTTAGTTACCCAAATGTTTAAAGAACATTTAGGTAAGACTATGGAGGTATACATAGATGATATGCTCGTTAAAAATCAGCATTAAAGAGATCATATATCGCATCTGTCTGAAGCGTTTAAAATTTTGCGGAAGTATAATATAAGTTAAATCCTGAAAAATGTGCATTTGGTGTGGCATCAGGTAAATTTTTAGGTTTTCTTATTTCTAACCGTGGTATTGAAGTGAATCCTGCATAGATTAAGGCCATTGAAGAAATCCCTGATATACTTTCAAACAAGAAAGAAGTTCAAAGATTAACAGGGAGAATTGCGACCTTAGGAAGATTTATTTCTAAATCATCAGAGAAATGTTTTAAATTCTTCTCAGCCCTTAAGAAGCAGGACCATTTTGAATGGAATGAAGAGTGTCAACAAGCACTCAGGAATTTGAAAACATATTTATCAAATCCACCTTTGCTAGCCAAACCAAAGGTTGGGGAGAGACTTTTCATTTACCTTGATATTTCAGAAGTTGCGGTAAGCACTGTTTTGGTTTGAAAAGAACAAGGTAAACAATCTCCTATCTATTATGTTAGTAAGTCTTTGTTAGATGCAGAGACGCGGTATGCTCAGTTAGAAACCTTTCACTTGCATTAATCATGGCATCTAGGAAGTTAAGACCTTACTTTCAATGTCATCATATTGCTGTAGTGACTGCATATCCTTTATGTAATATATTGCATAAACATGAATTATCAGGCAGGTTGGCCAAATGGGCCATAGAGTTAAGTGAATATGAAATCACGTACCAACCTAGAACAGCAATACAATCACAAGTGTTAGCCAATTTCGTGGCTGATTTTAGCCAGGGGATGCAATTAAAAGCAGAAAAAGAACTTCAAGTTTTAAATGGTACTAACCCAGGAACTTGGACTTTATTCACTGATGGCTCATCTAACGTAAAAGGTGCAGGTTTAGGAGTTGTCTTGGTACCACCTACGGGTGAAACTATTAGACAAGCTATTAAATTTCATTCTATAACTAACAATGAAGCGGAGTATGAAGATGTGATAGCAGGTCTAGAATTGGCACGAGAACTTGGCATAAATCAGATTATAATCAAGAGCGATTCACAACTCGTGGTCAATCAAATGCTGGGGACTTATAGAGCTAGGGAAGCAAGGATGCAGCAGTACTTAGGAAAGGTATGGGAGCTGATAAAGCAATTTCAAACATGGAAAGTCATACAAGTACCAAGGGATGAAAATGTTGAAACAGACGCCCTAACTAATCTTGCATCTGCATCTGATGTGGCAAGTGATGCAAACGCCTTAGTTATACATTTATTTCACTCAGTTCTCGATCCTGATAAGAATGAGGTAAACTTTAATAATTTAACTTGGGATTGGTGCTTTTTTGCAATATGGTACCATCCTTGATGATAAGAAAAAAGCCCATGCGCTGCAAAAAAAGGCTGCTCGGTACTATTTAAAGCAAGGTAATTTCTATCAAAAAATGTTCGGTGGTCCCTTAGCAAAATGCCCCGGACCTTTGCAAACGGAGTATGTAATGAGAGAAATACGTGAGGGGCACTGTGGGAATCATGCAAGAGGAAGTTCACTGGTAAGAACCTTGATTAGAGCAGGATACTATTGGCCTAAAATGGAAGAAGAAGCAGAACGTTTCGTGGATAAATGTGATAAATGCCAGAGGTACGGTAACAATATGCACAGACCTGCAGAATTATTACATCCAGTCATTGCACCGTGACCATTTATGAAATGGGGAATGGATATAGTAGGACCATTACCTCAAGCGAAAGGACATGTAAAGTTTCTGCTTGTACTTACTGATTATTTCACTTAATGGGTAGAGGCAGGAGCATTTAAACTGGTGCGAGAAAAGAAAGTCAAAGATTTTGTTTGGCGGAATATCATATGCCGATTTGGAGTACCAAAGGAAATTGTATGTGACAATGTCCCTCAATTTATCGAAGCTCAAATCACAGGTTTTTTTTAGAGTTGGCAAATTAAAAGGATTACATCTACACCTTATCATCCGGTGGGTAATGGGCAAGCAGAATCAACAAACAAGGTTATTATCAACAATTTAAAGAAGCGATTAGAGGAGTCAAAGGGTAACTGGCCTGAAGTGTTACCCGGAGTTTTATGGGCATATCGCACAACTGCAAAAATGAGCACAGGAGAAATACCCTTTTTATTAGTTAACGGAGCCGAGGCTTTGATTCCAGTTGAGATAGGAGAACCAAGCACACGATTCACGCAAGCGACATAAGAATCTAATGAGGAGGAGATGCGGGTCAATTTAGATCTACTGAAAGGCAGGAGAGAAGCTGCATTAATAAGAATGGCGGCACAAAACAAGTGATAGAATGATATTACAATAGGAAAGCGCGCCTCAGATTCTTCAAAATTGGGGACTTCGTGCTTAAAAAGGTTTTTCAATCTACGAAGGCAGCCAACACGGGTAAATTGAGTCCAACTTGGGAAGGACCCTATAGAGTTCGTGATATAGCAGGAAAGGGAGCATATGAATTCGAGACAATGGATGGCAAAGTACTACCTTCACATTGGAATGCTGTTCATTTGAAGAGATATTACTTCTAAGGAATACCCACGGTCAGTAACATCATTTTGCGTTTAATTCTTTGAATTGTTAAAATTTTACTAACAATTTTAGATAATAGGCAAAAAGCTAGCCCGTACTAAATGATGAGTCACGACTTGTAAGGCACGGAATAACCTAAAATTCCTGGCCTAGGGTTACAATTATTCTGATAGAAATTTAAACGGGTTAAGCAGTCTTCATCTATAATCGTACCTTCGAGTCCCGTCTGTGTTTCCTTTTCAGGAAAAGGACCAAATGAGAGAAACTATCAATTGCTCGAGTCTTCATACTTTAACACTCAAATACTTGGGGGACTACATAATATACACAAGTATATATAAAGAAGGTAGAAAAGATTGAAGAAAAATCAAGCCTGAAAAAGTCAAGTGCAGAGTAATAAAAGTCACACGAAGTCACGAGCCAAGGCTAAAGAAAACCTTACTGTAGTTAGGGTAAAATCTATGTACTAAAGTAGGTCATAAAGAAAAACCTTGCATTTATTGTTCTAAAACAGGTTATAAAGAAAAACCTCATGTTTATTAGTTTTTCTTAAAAATATGTTACAAGGAAAAACAGTTACGAGAAAGTTATAGATGTAATTCAAATACATGTAAGATGTTATTAAAAACTTGTCAAGGTTTAAAATAAAAACTTGTCAATGTTATTTCAAAGAAACATGTGTATTCCTATTTCTTTTATCATATGTTAACACTATTATGAAGTTGAGACGTCTTCTTCATTAAGTGTCGAAATATAAAAGGGCTCTCTTTTATAAAACTCATGCTTTAGTCATGAGGTTAACAGAAGCATTTTTCAAAGAACAAAAATGCAAAACTATTCTATAAGACCTTAAGAGTAAAGGTATGAATAAAAACAAACAGAAGTTTAACATAATAACGTAAAAAACTTATTGAATACTTAAGACTAAGTACGAACTTAGTCACAAAATTATAAATTTGTTTATACAAATTGCCCCATAAAAGACTTGGGGACTTACATTTCAAAATCAACCCTCAAATGATAACTAAGGGTTTGATTACAACTTTCCAAAGTAAACCCTCAAAAGAAGCCTAGAGCTTTAAACATAACTTTCCAAAGAGGTACCTGCAAAAAGGAATTCAAGATAGTGTAAATTTTTCACTAAGAAGAGGGAACTAAAGAAGGATCATTAACGGACACGGGCTCAACTTGGATAGGATCATCAACGGTTGCGGGTTGATCTTGATTCATAGCAACAGTAGCATCAACAGATAAGGCTTTAGTTTGGCTTGCAACAATAGGCTTGATTAGGCTCGAAGAAGATGCGATCCCGTATGAGCTTCAACCACGGGAGCTTCAATCACGGGAGAAGGGAAATCTTGCGGTTGTTGAACTCGTCCTATGGTTTCATTGACCTTAGCTAATTCAGCCTCCAGGTCAAAGTTTTCTTTCCCAACTTCAAGTAGGGTATCACGATGGGAATTCAAAAAAGCCCAACTTACCTCAACATTAAATTTTTCTTCAAGGATCTCATAATCCTTTTCCCAAGCAACAACCTCACTCTTAAGCTCTTCATTCTCGGCCAAGGCAGAATTACAAGAAGCTTGAAGGGAAGCATTAGAGCTCTCTAAAGCACGTACCTTATCAATAGAGACTCTAAGGTCTTCTTGCGCTTGAGTTAAGTTTTGCAAAAGTTCTCCGGCGCAAACTTCTTTTTGATCCAATAGAGCCTTCAATGCCCTATTCTCCTCGCTAGCCTTGGATAGCTGTTCTGAAAAGGAGGATTCAAGGCATTCTTTTTCCTTCTCAGCTTGGCTCGAGGAAGCCTTGACAACTACTAGATCCGAAGTTAATGCTCGTACTTGTTGTTCTAAGGTACTTCTGCTCTCTGTTAAATCCTCCATGTCAATTTGAGCACTGTCAAATTGTTCCTTCCAATTGTTTGTTTCCAACTAAGAATCACGAGCAGCCTTCTCCACATCATGAGCAACCTTCTCCAAATCACGTTCTACCTTCTCCAAGAGGGAGATTCTGTTCATCAGCTCAATGCCAATAAGATTGGCCTAAAAAAGAGGGGGAAGTAAGAATCCCAGATTCAGAAATTTTTACAAAGTAGAGAAGAGAAGGAAAGAAAATACCTTCAAAGTGGCATGCACGATGTCATTCATAAGAGTCAGGTTGCTATGGCTTTCAAGTTTTGCTTTCTCGATTGGGCCAATTAAAGGCTCGAGCCAAATATCATCTTGACCGGACTTTCTCAAGAGGCTGCTGTTAGTAGGAACTTCAATGGTAACACTCCTCATAGCAGTACTTCTACTTGAAGAACCCACCTCCGTATGGTGAACGATAGGTAGGGGAATTGTCAAAGAAGGAGCGGTGAAAGGAGTAAAAATAGTTGAGGAAGGAACAGAACCGGTTGGTGCAGGTAAGGAAGCAATTACAGGTATGAGAGATAAAAAAGAAGATAAGGGAAGTTCATCTAGAACATGTCCTAAATTTCCACTACCAAAACCACTATCAAAAAGTTGATCAATATAATCACGAGTGTCGTGAGGAGAGGCATCATCATTAGGAATGATAACTGGAGCAACAACAGGCTCGGTACGAGGCATATGAAGGGAAACTTCAGCCTCGTCATCAAAGACGATACGTCTTCTAGCTCGTGGTCTCATCACCAAGGAGCCTTCATTTTCCTCCTCTGAGTCTTCTTCTTCAGTAGCTTTTCTTTTGAAGAAGAACCCAAGACTATTTCTTGGGTTGAAGAGGTACGAATACCCAAAGAGTCATGGGAAGCCATGATTGCCTCAACAATGACTCCTCGAATAGCAAATCCTGATAAAAAGAAGGATAAAAGTTAGAACAATAAAAGAAAAAATTTACATACGAGATAAAATAGAAACTCTTACCATGAGTCTTTACTTTCCAACTGTAATGGCTGGAAAGGTTTTTCCATGACCTACCCTCCATTGGAGTGGTCCTCAACAATCTTTCTACCCAACCACGAAAGTTGGGCATAGTCTCCACAACGCCCATGGTTGTTGAGAAAAGAAAAGAAGCGACATTAGAAAAGTTAATAAGCTTGAAAGGAAAAGGCACGTGAAAGATATAACACTTACGTGCAAAGTTTCACTTCTCAGGGAAGGGAACGTTCTCTTTACCCACTAAACCAGCAGTGGGGGCAGCAACAAACTGAGCATACCAGCTACGGTCTTTGTCATCCTCGGGGCTCACTAAAACCCTCTTGCTCCTGGCTGCTAGGGTAAAAATGTCACTGCGCAAAAGCTTAGGGGAATAAAGGTGAATGAGGTGGGGGAAAGTGAAGCCAACATCTGCCATATTAGCAAGGTGTCTCAAGCAGGCGACAACCCTCCAAATAATTGGACCAATTTGACCCAAACAAACGTTGAAAAAGTTGCAAAAGTCTAGAATGACCGGGTCAATGGCTGGTTTAAACCCTAGAGCGAAAGGGTATGTATAAACAAACGAGAATCCAATCATGTAGGAAGTGATCCTTTGATTTGGGTTAGGAATGATAATTGTAAAATCATCACTCAAGTGACAATCTTTACGAACTATAGGAGTTAGAATTTCTATTATTTGAGTGGGGAAAGCATCAGCACGATCTAAAGTGGCAACTTGGGTCCTGAGAGATTCTCTATCATGGTAAAAAGAAATTTCTGTTGGGACTATTTCTTCAACCAGAGGCTCACATAGGGGCTCAGAGGGTTCTTTATTCCTAGAAGAAGACCTCTGAGAAAGGGAACCTCTAGTCCTAGAAGAGGGACCAGAACTAGGAGAAGGAGTGGATGTGCTACCACCGCGAGCAGACCCCAAGCTACGAAGCCTACCACATCTTCTATGCCTAATAGGGGCATTGGGGAAGTTATCTAAAATGGGGGTTCTCCTGGGTTAGGGTTTGAAGAAGTCATGACGAAGAAGATTGAAGTGAAGAAGAAGTGAATAAGGGATTTGAAGAAATAAAGTGTTCAATACGCTTTATGTGGTAAAAGACAAGTAAAGAAGTTACATTTATACTAATGGGTAACCGGCAGAAGGATGGAAGGGCCATAATAATGATAACTGACACTTCGTGAATAGGGAAGCCGAAAAGAAAGCCTAAGAAAGTGCTGCAAAACTGTAGAACCAATAAGAAGATGATACATGTCTAACGCATTAAATGAAAGTGATAATTGAAGCGTCAATCCTGTCAGAAAATTAATGGTGACAAAAATTCTCTTTTAAATGAAATCCACTTCCTAAATATTCAAACTGATGAATAAATGGAAAGTGGGGGGACTATCTGTATAGGGAAAAATTATATTTATATATAAAGGTGACGTGCCAAGACACGTGGATTGGTCAAATGGTCAAAGAATCGCAATTAGTCATGAGTCAGGAGTTACAACAGATACGAGCGAAGAAGGAGGAAGAGGCACGGGACATCAGATAAGTGACACGATGCCCGTACCTATTTAAGCCATTTATATCCGGGAATCAGAAGGAATGAATCTGACTATAGAAAAGAGTACAGATACGATATTTAATGGGCATTAAATGCTGAATACGTTAGAGAATATATTTGGAATGTAATGATTGTGTAACGTATCATTCAATATCTTTAATTACTCATAATAGTCTCATTATGATTCAGGCAAAACGTATATTCTCAAAGGTACCTATAAAAGGGAGATATAAGGTTAGTTGTAGGGACATACAACACTATTGAAATATACATTGGTATTGTTTGTTTTCTTGATTATCATCTTACTACTCAGAATTATTTTCTTTTATTCATTTTCTTGATTATCAGTAACCCGAGTTCTTTTAAATTCTAGCTTTAGCTAAAATTTCATTTTTTGGTTAAACACACGGGGCTGCCTTTTAAAAAAATATATATTTTTTGAGACCTATGATAGAGGTATATTGATCTTTAATATTCTAGATTGGACCATTTTAAGGACAACTCGCACTCTTCTGTAGAAGTCTATGCATACTAACCGAAACTTTGAGGAAGGATGGTCATGCAAATCGCCTTTTTCCCTTCTCGTTTCTGAAGCAAAAAAGAATATGTCATCATTCTAATCGGAGAGCTTGACTGAAAAAATGCTGAAAACCAGTCTAGTAGTTGATCAAGCTAAAGGAAAACTACTACTACATCTTATTGGTTATAGCTTTAGTTTGAAACTTGAATAGAAACACTACAAGAAATTGGATTATTAGTGGCGACATATAGTAGTGACCCTATAGGTTGCTACAATAGCCATAGTATTAGCAGCGACTTTATAAGTTGCTACAGATTGTTAATGTTTAGCAGCGACTATTTTTAGATTGCCACCGATGTGGCTGAAATTTTCAATCCCGCGAAAAAATAAAATTTTGGCTCTATAGTTTTGGTGGCGACTTTTGTAAAGTCGCTGCTAAATAATTGTTGCAGCGACTGGGTCGCTCCAATAGCACATATTTTTAATTTTAAAGTAAGTAGTAAAAGGCAAATACCTATTCTAATTAATTAAAACATTCCAGCTAATACTGGTGGGTCACTCAATTGGTATGAACCAAACATTACCTCTCAGCCAAATTCTTCAAACACAACCCTAGCGAATCCCTCAGCGAATCCACTGCCCAGCTAATCCCTCAGCGAATCAACCCTCACTCTCAGTGAATCGTCCCTCAAA
>MU680693.1:0-50620 GCA_026770625.1 Nicotiana glauca | reverse complement strand
CTTAAGTTAATCGGTTTTGATTATTTTATCACTGTCATTGTGGATAGGAGAATACCTTAAAGCCCGGTGATGTGATACAGTGCCGTGAATGTGGTTATCGTATTCTCTACAAGAAACGAACCCGTAGAAGTATTTAATTTTCTCTCTCTAACGCTTTTATACCCTTTAATCTACTTTTTTTAATTTTATTTATTGATTAGTAATTTCTTGATTTAGGGATTTATTCGCCTTATCTTGTCTGGCAACAATGTTATAAACATAAATTAAGTTGATTTAAGGTAGCAAGCTGACCAAAAGACCTAGATTATAATTTAAAAATCATTGAATTTAGGATTTATCATGAAATTGCCAAGTTTTACACTAGCTGCCAGCCTACTACAATTATCCTTTATCCGAGCTTGAGACCGGCAATCTGACCAAGCTCTCACACACCAACCTTAACTTGTATAACTAGTAGCTGCTTTCCTTAATGACCTTGGTGTTCGGGCCAACTTGCTTGCACCTCAATTAATTTTATTGAATGCCTCTACCACCCACCAACACAGGTATTAGCGTTAATAACTTTGCCCATCAACACTTGGGTAGATTGGAAGAAATCGCCTCGTGTTATTTGCCTCTGTCATTCTGTTGGAATTTGGACTTACCTCGTGCTTCATGTTGTTATAATACTAAATTTAGGGATTCTATGTTTAAGGATTGAGCTAGCATAAATGTTTCACTTTCTTTGGAAAGAATTTTATAATATAAATCCATGCCTATTTCTGATGCTTATAGGTTTTTGGAACCTTGTAGGGTCAACCCCTTTTGGTATTGTAGTGATTTAGCTCCAGTAGGATTTTTCCTTAAGAATAGATTAGCAGCTTAAAGCTTGTGGCCCTGTTTGTTCTTACTTTGTTAGGCTATATAATTGAGTCTCAAAGGGTGTTGGATAAATTGGTTGATCTTAGAAATATTGAATTTTAGAAAGTACTGTGATTTTGATTAAGTGAATTTCAGGTGCTATTCACTCTCAATTAATGGGATGGCACGGAACGGCAATGCTGTGCTTCTATTGAGTTGTACAAATTTCATTTAATGTTGAATTGTTGTTAGAGATAACTCTTAGAAAAAGGTTTAACAGTCTCAAAATTATGTGGTAATCATAATTGTGGTTTTATGATTATTTTTATTGTGTTTATTAAGTAATGCTTGCTAACTGGTAAAGACAAACATGGAACTTATCAACAATTAAGTAGTGTTTTAAGTTCTTTGCCTCATATAGTGTCCTTAATATGTCAGTGTCTTTTAGTGTTATAGACTTATAGTTGTCTTGATTAATTGATTGGCTAGTTGTGGTTGGCAGATAGGAAATAAAGTATTTTCTTTGGTAACTAAAACAAATTTTATTTACCAACTCAGTGATATGTACAACTAAAAACGAAACTGAAATTTGGACAGAGGTCCCAAGTAACAGAAGACAAAAGCCTATCTATGCCTCACTTTCTTAGTAACCTAAGGTTCTAAGGATAAAAATTCAATGAAATAAAGTTAAATAGCAACAAAATTTTATTGGATAAAACTGAATATGTTTGCAGATAACTGAACAAATGGCTGCTGAGTTGCGGAGAAATATAGAAATTGAGTTGGAAAGAAAGTTGGCAGAGGAGCGTCAACACGCAAATACAGAAGAAGACACAAGGTTCTCTCTAGAAGTGGAGAAGAATATGCAGGAACAATTTGCTAGTTTCTTGATCAGAATGCAACAACAACAGGTACTTGCTCCGCTCCTTCTTAATAATTCTTCTTCCTTCTTGGCATTTCTTCTTTCTTCCCTCTGTAGTGACTTGTAGTGACTTCATATCTGATGAAACTCAAACTATCATCATCGGTCTAAATGATCAGTCTTACTTGCTTAAATTTCGCTTCCTTTCCTACTGCTTACGAGCTTGAATCCTTTTTACGATCTTTGCTTTGAGCCGATTGCAACACTACTGAATGGTTGTTTGCAATACTGATTTGTTGTCTGGATTTTATACTACATTTACAAAATTTTTGGCTTGGGCACAGCCTGCTGTATTTGCTTGTATTCTCTTGTTTTGTTGTTAATTCTAGTAGGTTGCTGAAGCCATAAAATAAAAATCGAAGACATGCTCCAAGTCTTAAAGATTTTCAGTTATTTTCTCCAGGTATTATCCAACAACTAAGCAATGATATAATCCTTCCACATCATAGAAATGTTAAAGCTACAAGTGGCTTACTGGCTTAGGTGTCTGCTGGGAGCTGACTGATCATTACTAAAAATGCGTCCTTTTTCTTTAAGAATTATTTTCCATTCCCTCTATGTTATTTTGTTCTCATTATCATAAAGTTGTATTAGTCATGATATTTATTAGAAGTGTTACCGAGCCTTTATGAGTTTTGGTTGTTTGTGGTGCCTACTTAATGGTTTTCGTGTTATCATTTCGATAGCTGTATCGCTTTATTCCTACATATTCAATTTCCTATGCAGGAATTGATTCTTTTCATTACTTGTGGTATCTTCTTACTTAATTATAAGGACTAGGTGATAGTTCTCTGTCTGGATCATGGGGTTGGAGGTTTGAGGAGGAAATGGGAGAAATTAATAAGTTAAGACACTCTATGTCTAATATACGAGCTTATTGTTTCTAATCATTTCCTTCTCTTTCCATCATAAGCTATGGACGCTTAAGATTTCATCCAGACATGGTTCTCCATCCCCTAAACTTGGATCCGCGATACAGCTCTCTTATCCTTATATTTAGACATATTTCAGAGAGCTTATGTTTATTTGTGGAGTAAAAGACTTGATTCTAGCTTAAAGTGACTTCAGATGCAATAATGATCTAAGAAGCATATCTCACTTATGTCTACAGAAGCTATCTTACCAATTTTGTCTTGTGTTTGGTTGATCTTGTAACTATTCCAACTAAAAGTGACATCTAAGATTCATGCAACTCTTGCTTTGAAATATTTCTGAACTCTTCCTTTCTTCTTGGATATTCTTCAAGTATACTGATTCATTAGCAGAAATTAAGAGTCTAGGAAAGCTTGCCACTGACCAAGCCGTACCCTGTTTGTGTTTGATTACATGCTACACACCTACACTTGAAATGTCTGTGACGTTTCTTCCTTATTTAGATGTAGAACACTTTACTTGTGTGATCATGAAACCAACTTATGGTGGAAAACACATGTAATCTTTTTTGGATACCCACATAGTTCATTTTGTTAATTTATCTTCGTCTTCCTATAGAATACTTCTTTATTTTAAAATCTGGCCAAACCTTACACCTGTTAAGTTAATATGAATTCTACTTCATTTTTTTACTGAATTCAAGTGTAACAAGATAATATCTCGTCAGTTATTGACTAATATTCTTCTGTTCACCCACATAAATATAGTGGACAAAGGGTTATTATGCAGGAGAGAAGTGGTGATCAGGACCAATTTGTTGAAACTGTAGTCACCATTCAGGTTGGTTTGAGTGGAATCTCTCAGTTACTTTTCCTAAGATATAAACTTTTATTGGGCACTATTAAATTTTTAGTATTACGCCTTGTCTATTTCTTTTTATTTTTTAAGAATATGATAACTATTTGAATTTGAGTTCAATTCTAGTGCGGCTGCTTCTTCACAGCGATATGTCATTTAAACTCCAACAGGTATATCTTCTAGTGTGCTTTGCAAATTACCTCTTCTGGTCGCTGGCTCAAGTCCAAGCCTCTTCTGGTCTTGTAAGTTCTAACGTCTCTCTGTCAATATATGTATCTCCTTTTATACACATATTTCTCCGTGATTAATAAACTTGTGGATCAACCAATCATTTGCCTGCACCTTAATCCGTGGCTAGCTGGCATAGGCTATATGAAAGTTTTCATAATTAAATAAAACATAATCAATCATTAGTGTGTTGGGGCATCTTCATATCCAAAGGACATTATTAGTTTAACATTTGTATGAATATATGATGTACATACTTGGTATTGAGGACACTGAGAGGGAACCAGAGAAAATTAAGTAGAATACTTATCACTTGTAATAGGAGATGGTGGGAGAATGGTTTGGGAAAAACTGAGATTGCCATTTTAGGTGATGCCTTATGGTAAATATTGAGCTGACTATTGCAGGTGCATTATCTTTCATTTCCTTTTCCTTTCTGTTCTTGATGTTAAATTATGTACATAATGGATTTTAAGAATTAGTGTCATAATATTTGAGAGCCGAGAGTCTCCTGGAAACAGCCGCTGAGGCTCTTTTCGGGGTAGGGGTAAGTTCTGCGTACACTCTACTCTCCCCAGACCCTACTAGTGGAATTTTACTAGGTATGTTGTTGTTGTTGTGCTTTGCAGATAACATATTAAGGTGCATGGAAAGGGGAATCCACCTGATAGTACTGTGCACTTAAATTCTTTCCTCGTTAGTTCATTGCTTTTCTTCTACCACCAGCTTTCTTTAGAGCTAGAGCTGTTTGTAAAAGATTTTATGCCCTTCTTTATTCTAGCACTTTTCTTGAATTGTACCTCCAACTTTCTCCTCAACGCCATTGGTTCATTTTCTTCAGGCAAAAAATCCCAAGAAACAATATTTACAAGAATAGTAGTAATGCTTCGGGTACCTTTGATAATAGAGTTGAAGGTTACCTCTGATCTGTTTTGTTCATGATCTGTTTTGTTCATGATGCCTCTGTATTCTAATTCTTTTACTTCCTGAAAACTTATGTTCTCACACTTGTGCCATTTCATTTCACACTTGAAATAGCATAGAATAAATTTACTTTGTGTTCCTTATATATATTACTTTTGTCTAGCAGGGACATGGCACTTAAACAGTGGTATTGTTCAAGGATGGTGTGGAGCAAGGAGCAGTTACAAGGCACTTAATATTTTGTTATTTTTGGGATATGTATATGCGTACAATTACAATTTACAATGAAGTGTTGGGTAGTATATATGTAATTGACTTTTTAGTAATGATAATATTTATAATATTCGGCTTGAGAAATTCTTTTGGTGTTTGTCAAGCATTATTGATTGCTTTAATATTGATATGAATATCTCTATATGAAATTTTAGAAAATTAGGTTCCTACTGGAATGTAAATGTATATAATTTTGGTCGTTATAATTGTTGAGAAAATAACTTTTAGTGGCGACATTGTTGAGAAAAAATTTGTGGCCACTTTAGTCGCTACTAAAGGATAGTTTTAGTGGCGACATAATCTTGCCACTGAATATAAATATTTTTTGTGGCAGGTTTAGTCGCTACTAAAGGATAGTTATAGTGGCGATATAATCTTGCCACTAAACATAAATATTTTTTGTGGCAAGTTTAGTAGCTACTAAAGGATATTTATAGTGGCGACCCATCTAATATTTGTTCTTATTGAACGGTTTTTTGTAGCGTTTTTTCCAATCTTTTGCGGCAACTTTGTCGCCACAAAAGATTATATTTTAGTGGCGACCTCAAACGTCGCCACAAATAACCTTCAGTTACGGTTTCCCCAGTAGCAATACAAATGTCGCTGCTAAAAGATATTAGCGGCGACTTTTATGGATTTTGTGGCGACTGTTGTCGCCGCAATAAGTGTGATTTCTTCTAGTGAAATATTTGCAGCTCATAGGCAAAGGAAACAAGTACGTACCTATCTCCACAATCTCAATCACTATAGTCTATGGGCACATAACTTATCGATATGAACAAATCTCTTAAACAATTAGTTGTAAATCAATTATTTTATTAATGTTACGACTAATTGAACGTTGCTTTAATTAGGGAGATGACACTTCCCTAGCTGTTTTTGACTTGTCAAAGTAATATATGCATTATATGTACTGTACTATGTTGAAATATTGATGTAACTGTATAATGATATAAATTGCATTAACATGATCAAGCTCCCGTTTTTTAAAGCTTAAAACTAATAAATAGTCTTGAATGATTGACTATTTCTGGATCCAATAATGAAAGTTTAACCAAAAATAACAAGTTAATATCACAATCAAAGATGGCTTATTTAGAGTATTCCTTTTAAGTTTTACTCCTTTTTTTTTAAACTTCAAAATCTTTAGAATAGATGGAGCCAGGGGCGAAGTAATTAAGGTGGGCAGAAGGGGGTTCAGCCGAACTCTCTTCGTCCAAAAATTATACTGTATATATAAGGTCAAAAAAAATTTCGTATATATATTAAATGTTGAATCCCTTAGCTTCTTCGCGTGCTTACTTTTTGTATTTTTAAATTTCTTTCGTGAAAATGAAGTATGTCAATATTAGAGTTCATGATAGAATATTGTAACCATTTGGTTGAAAGTTGAAACTTCAGTTTCTCATTTATTTCACACAAGTTGTCCATCGTACCATGATGTGAGACTATGGTTTACGTGCACATTATGGGAGGAAAAAATATGACTTCATCAAATCAAGTCTTATGATTTCTAGAAATAGTCTGTGTAACAAAATGGACCATGCTTACTTATGTAAGAAATAATGAGTGACAAGATGCAATTAACTCATTACCTACTTGTGCGCATGAATAGAGGTGGAGTTACGTCGATACTTGTAATTTATAAACAAAGGCGGATTCAAAATTTAAAGTTTATGGGTTCCTATTGTAATCTCAAATTATTATTGTTATATAAGAATAATTGGGTTCACAGTTAATTATTTATACGTTTTCCGTAAATTTCTTAATATAAATAGAGGATCTATGCAAAAGTTAATCGAACCATAACATTTCCGCCATTACTTTTGAGGTCCCACAATATTGAGATCTTTGGCTTCCTTTTGAAGGGGTGAGATGAAGATAGGATCCAATATTTTATTTAATGGATTCAATTAGGTCTAGCAAATGGGTGGGACGGGTCGAATATGGGCGGGTCAAAAACGGATAAAATATTCAATCCAACTCATATTTAATACAGATAAAAAATAGGTTAATCTGCAGTGATATGAATATCCATATTATTCATAGCTTCTTGAATATAACTCTTGGGAGAATTCCTGGTCTCACAAATTTGAAGAACCACAATTTGCGTCTTTACAAATATAAAAGTTAACCTACTGGTTATCCATTGGTCATCCATTTTTTAAGTGGATAATATGGATCTTATCCATATTTAATTCATTTTTAAAAAGTTTATTATCCAATCATTTTTAATGGATAATATGGATGGATAACTACTTTTTTAATCCATTACACCACCACTAGATTCAACCGTCAAATTCTTATAACCTAATTCATTATAATATTTTTGAAATCATGAGTTCAGAATTTGTTACTATTTATTAAGTTTTAATAATTTTTCACGTTGAAATTTATGCTCCATATCAAAAGCAATGATTTCAGATGAATCCGTATCTGTACTATATATCTGTCATTGGTGGGATGTAAGTAAAAAATTTATTTTGTGCCTCACAACTAATGCTAGTTGTGTGATATGTCCTTTTTATGTCTCACAACTTTATGGTCCCAAAATTTTATATACCCAAATATATAAGATATGAGTCTACAAATATGTAAGATAAAAAAAGGTTCTACATAACTAGTGTAAATCATACGAGGCACATTATAAAATCACTCGGACGTAAGGGATATGGCGGTGAAGCTGTATTTAATTAATATATTCTATTATAGGCTTTTCCAGTTACATCTTATGTAAAAGTCAAATAAGTCTTTCACCTTGAAAGTGTTCTGAGAAAAGTTACATTTTAGTTGTTTTGAAGACACTACCATATAATGCTATAAAAATAACGTACTTTTGTTTAAATTTTGGGTTACTAACCTTATTATTAATATATAGACAAAATATATAGTTTACCCATCGAACTTACACCGAAATCTCTATTATATACTTTTTCTTTACGAGAAATCTTTTACACACTCAACTTTTTAAAAGTGTGTTTAAAACACAATTTATTATGTGTCACTCGCGTGTTATACACACATAAGTGGCGAGTGGACAATTAAAATTTTATGTTTGAAGTCTCGTTTTGACGCCACTTTTCCGGCCTTTTCATTTTTTCATTTTTCTAAATTACTTTCTTTCTTTTTTAGAAAAAATTCTACCAAGTCTTTTTCATCTTCTTCAAATTATTGCACCATCACCTTCTTCTACCATCATACCACCAAATATTTTTGTCAAGAATTAAAGAAGGATAAAAAAAAATTAAAGTTTTACTTCAACATAGTCAATCGTTGAATGACTGTGTCACGGGTGCACTTGGTGGGTTGGCCAAATCTGAAAGAAAAATTCATGGAGCTCTTTGTATGTGTCATGAGAATTTGTGGGTACTGGATCCGTGGTTTCTTCCATTTCAGCTATTGATGGGTTGGAAATTTTTGATTAGTTCTTTTCTGGTCTTATTGTTGTTGGTGTAAATAATTTGATATTCAATATCAGTTAGGTCAATGATGATACAAATAACTTTAGGGAAATATTTAATTGATAATGATGATAGAAATTCAATGTCATCCTAATATTTTAAAAATTGAAACTAAAAAAAGAATGTTTCATGGTTGATGATGGTGCAGAAGTACTCACTTAGGTGGGGGGAGGAAAAAAATATTGGTATAGCTTGGGGAAGATGAAGAAGATGGATATAACTATAAATTCAAATATATTTTTTATTTAAAAAGTGAGTAATACGTGTTAAATTATTATTGGTGCGTGGCTACACTTGCTAAGAAAAAAATGGTCAAACATCGAATATCTGTGTCTTAGATACACTTTTTAAAGGTTGAGTGTGTAAAAAAAATTTCGTGAAGAAAATATGTGTAACATGGATTTTGGTGTAAGTTCGATGGGCACACTATGTATTTTGCCTAATGCATATGTCCTTGTAAGTTGTATCTATATCAAAATTACGGGCTATTGACTTGGCATTTTCAAAGTTTCTTATAAATTAGTGTATAAATTATATAGATTGTAAGTAGATTTCACAATATTAAGGAATAAGGAGATAAAATAAGGAAAAATGACATTGTATAGCCGCTGTAAAAATAATAATCAAAAAATATAAAATTTGTATATTTTTTTGTATATTTATACATTTTATATGCTATATACAAAAATTATGTAAATTTTATATACTTTTTTGATTAAAAAATATTAATAGTTTCTGGCGCAGGTTAAAAGTGATAATACCCCACAAAATAATGTGGTTGTTACAAAAAGGAAGATAAAGAAAAAGAATAATACATCTAGAACTTTCTTGAAGTTGCCAAGAAACTCACATATAGTACTCCCCACTCTTGCTTGCCAAATGTCTATATTCAAGAGTCTTCAATCCCTCAACATATTTTATAATAATAATGATAATAACATTTAAAATGAATATTAAAATATTATTATTCCTATAAAGAGGAAGTGATATCGTGTGGTTTTTAATTTCTTCTCTACCTCTCCAAACAAAAACTAGATAATCCAAAAATGTCTTTATCGTTTTTTAATAGGTAAAGGGCCTTACCAAAGTGTACCACAATTTATCACCAGTCCATCTTCCCCCCTCCCAACTACAAAAGCGTTATTAGTAATATTCCAATTAATTAATCCTCCATACTGTGTGTAGCACTAGGTGTGTACATAGGTCGGGTTGGTTCGAATTTTATAATTACCAAGCCAAACCAATTGTGTCGGGTTATTAAATCTAAACACCAAACCAAACCAATAAAACTCGGGTTTTTCGCTCTCGATTTTTCTCGGATTTTCTCGGGTTTTCGGGTTATTCGGGTTTTTTTCGAATTTTTTTCCCGATAAAATCTTCGTAAAACAAAACATATAAATTATGCTCAAAATATTTTATCTTTAATCCTGTAAGATACAACTACATAAAGTATTTTCCAAGAAAATAAGTACAAAATATGAGATATGTCATGGCATTATCCTAAAATATTCAACAATAAAGTCAATAAAATTATGTAATATGAATATTCCTTATTAAAAAGTCATAATAAAAATAAACATAATCTAAAAGTGCTAAATCATGTTAAAATAAGTAGACTAATAAGGGATTATTAATTACATGACTAAACGCTAAAGAAAAAATAAAAATAGATTATGCATTTTTATCTAAACTATTGCAAAAACATAAAATAAATATTCAATGCATTCCCGTTCGTAGTATTGAATTGAATATCTTTTGTTAGCATTAGTATTGATTTGATTTTGGTTTGGGCTTTTGTTAGCATTATTTAATTTACTAATGTTAATGGCTATAAAACTTATTGAAACATTTACAAGTTCTAAGTCCAACCTTGAAGTAATACCTTAAAAGGTAATTATGAATCTTTTTAAGAAATATTTATAAATTATATCATAATAAGTATATTTATATATTAAATATATCTAAAATTTCTCTATATATAATGTCGGGTTGGTTTAGTTTCGGTTTGACTTTCTTTAGTTAAAACCAAACCAAACCAATTATGGTCCGGTTTTTTCTTCCAACACCAAACCAAATCAAACCAAACCATGGTCGGGTTTTTTTTCTCGGTTTGACTCGGATTATCGGGTTGGTGCGGTTTGTCAGTTTCCTTTGTACACCCCCTATGTAGCACATAGTCAACTCTAATTAAGAAGCCAAACTTTGATCTTTAATTATCATTAAAGGTCGTGGTGAAGTAAAAATCTTGAGTTTTTACTCTGGGTATGAAGTCGTCTGGTTCCTAATATGAAATTTCTCGANCCCCCCCCCCCCCCCCCCAAAAATAAACTTTAATTGCCAGTCGGGTGATTTTGATTGATTATCGGAAAGTGACACTGTATAGTCGCTCTCAAAGTAATAATCGAAAAATGCATATTTTCATATATTATTTGTATATATACATTCGATATGTCATATACAAAAATTATACAAATTTTATATGCTTTTTGCTACGGAATGTAAATAGTTTTGGCGTGGTCTAAAAGTGAAAAAAAACCTTAATTGTTTGAGGCTTTTCTATAAATTGTCTCCATGTGATTTATAGGTAACATCTTCGAGCCGTGGAAGCAGCCACTAATGCTTGCAATAGAGCAGACTGTCTACATCACACTCCTAAAGGTATACCCTTATCCCAACCCTATGTAAATATGAAATGCTTTGAATTTTTTTTTTTTTTTTTGGTTCTTTTTCCCATAAGCATTTAAAGCATGGTATGAACACAGCTTGATACATCTGTCAACTGTTCCCATATTTTCACAACCAAAGAAAAAAAGAATTAAAAAACAAAAAATTTGCAGTTGACTTTTCCTTATTTCTGCTTAAAGTTAAACAAAAGGAGAGAGACCGACTTAGTCGACAAGTGTCCGAATGATATTGAAACAGCTGTCTTTGAAGTTTCCCAGTCAAAGGCTGTCAGCTGCAGGACTTGGGGCCGGGCATAATTTGGTAAATACCGAATTACCATACTGAAATCGAAAATTTTGGTATTTGGTATTCGGTATTTTGGTATTTGGTATGGTAGTTGGTTTAAGTTTTAAAAAAAAAATTGTATTATGTATGGTATTTGGTATTTTAGAATAAAATACCGAAATACCGATACTATACCGAAATATATATTATATTACACAAAACACATATTATCAATTATAACATAAATATTAAAAATCTAAAATTTTAGTTTCCTTTATTCTCAAAGTTCATCAATTAACTCTAAACAAGTAACAAGACATTCTAATTATCAAATATTCTTTTATGTTCAATTTATTCTATTTGGGTCGATATTTGCTAACTTTGGACAAAATTTTTGTCAACAAACATTTTCAGTTTTGTATTTTTGAGTACTTTAATTAAGAATATTAGAGTGTATGGCTCTATGCACTAGTTAGTATTCAAACCGAATAAATCGAAGTTACCGAACCGAATAAACCGAAACCGAAAGGAGAAAAACCGAACCATACCGAATTTAATTAGATATGGTATTGGTATAGGATTTTAAGAAATCGAATACCGATAATACCGAATCGAAATGTCTAAATACCGTACCATACCGACCGACGAACACCCCTAGCAGGACTATCGCAGTTTCTTGAATTTAATACTCTACCTTTTAAATACCTTCCTCTTCATTAATTAAAATCGCATGTACTATAGGAAATAGGATTTAAATCATGTATATCTGATAGTGTAGAACATTTTTAAATTGTCTGTGCATTTTAGTTAAACTCTAAGAAATATCATTTTCAGAAATTTTGCCCCTATTATAGCTTGGGTTAGTTTACTGTATGTTTTTCTTCTTCTGCTTGTTCTTCTTTGATAATAACAGAAACTTTAAAGTAAAATACAAAATTTAAAGAGGTTTTTATAGGATTTAAGAAATTTCAAATCTTGAATCAGCCTCTGATGTGAATGAGACAATTATAATTAAATATAAAGTGCCCCCAAATAGAAAAGAAGATCGACTAAATTAAAGGTATAGTATGATACTTTTATATTTTATGACGGATGATTATTAATATCATATTAGGAATTAAACATTCAAATATACTAAGAATTGATATTAAGTGTAATTATTATATATAGCCATGTAGGTGAGCTACCGAAAGACATTGATGCTGTTCGTTTGTAGCTATGGAATTAGGAAGTTTGGTATACAGATTATCGCAAAGTTAGATCACATAAATCAAAAAAGCAACGTAAAGGATGAATATCTCTTATTGTAATTGATTAGACCAACTCAAACTCTTTTAATACCAGTTAATCTCAAAATTTACACCACAAAAAATATTCAAAATTTAACGTCTTTTAATGTTACAATTAAAACAAAGCGCTTACACATTAATTAAACTTATGTTTAAAGTCACGTCTTTTAATGTTATAATTAAAACGAAGCGCTTAACTTATTTATTATAGGCTTAAGTATTTTATAATTTATAGTATGTAATATAATCTTTCGCGTATTACTTCTAATCTTAGATAAATACAATTATTGTCTACGAATGGTAGTGTGTACGCAAACCTTACCCCTGCATTGTAAGAATAAAGAGGCTGTTTTCGATAGAATCTCGGCTCAAGACAACCATAATCTTCTAATTTTAGATAAATAGAAAAGCATTGACTTAAAAATACAACTGACGTTACACACACACCTAATTCTATTTTTAATACATATACAAATACTTGAAAATAATTATCATATAAAAAATCATCCATCTCCACCCAGATTTTATGTGTGATTGGCAATGTAAAGATTATTTGTATGATCAAGATAGTTTAAGACATTATAGCATGTTAGTTATTTTTTATTTCGAGTCTCCCCAAGAGCAAAGTGGGAAGTTCTTGGAGGGAAGGATGCCGGAGGTCTATTTGGAAACAACCTCTCTACCCCAGGGTAGGGGTAAGGTCTGCGTACACACTATCCTCCCCAGATCCCACTAAGTGGGATTATACTGGGTGGTTGTTGTTGTTGTTGTTATCAATTAATGTATAAATAATTTTTCAACGCCAGCCAGTAGAACTTAAACTCTACGAAACCAGAATAATATTCGTGGATTTACTTTTTTTTCCCATTTATTACCAAATGATGTTGAGAGTAAAACAAGAGCAAAGGCTTGCAGTTACACTTACTTCAACTTCTTAGATATATAAAAAGCTGGACATTAAAAAGGAACGTGTCTAGTCTCTTCAAATATGCTTTACCTAGTAATGTTTCCTAATCAGTCGATAAATATCGTACGTTATTGTGTACACAGTTATTATGGGTGTAACGACTCGATCGATCATTTTGAGCATTTGCACTTTGTTCGATAGTTTGAAAGCATGAGTAGCTCCGTATAATGTATTATGACTTGTGTAAATCGTCGATTTTGGTTTTCAGATTATTCGGAATCGATTTGGTAGAATAAATTTCACGATTAAAGTTTTAAAATGGAAGAGTTGACCAAGTTTGATTTTTAGTATTTGACTTCGGATTGGAGTTTTGATGGTTACGTTAGGTCTGGATGGTGACTTTGGACTCGGGCGTATGCCCATATATGCATTTGGATGTCTCTAGAAGGTTTCGGCACAAATTGGCAAAAAATGGGATTTGAATGTTTGGAAAAGTTCATAAGTTTGACCGAGAGTTGACTTTGAGGATATAGGATTCGGTTTGAGGTTTCGGGAATCAGAATAGCTTCGTTATGTCATTCGAGACTTGTGTGCAAAATTTGAGTTCATTCCGGTTGATTTGATATATTTCGGCACGAATTCTGGAAGTTGAAAGTTAAAGTTCGTTTAAGTTCGAATTGAGGTGCGATTCGTCATTTCGATATTGTTATGTGTGATTTGATGCCTCGAGTAGGTCCATATTATGTTATGAGACTTGTTGGTACATTCGGACGGAGTCCCCGGTGGCTCGGGTGAGTTTCAGTCGTAGTTCAAATCATTTCAAATGATTTTTGCATTGCGGGTTTTCTGTTGTTACCTGTTGCTTCAGACGTTCTTCACGATCGCAAAAGGTTTGGTCGCGATCATGAAAGGTGTTTTGGTGTGCTGTGGAAATTTCTCTCCGCGTTCACGTGAGTATGAACGTGTTCGCATAGGGAGGGGCTGGTCTTTATCGCGTTCACAACTGCTTCTACGTATTCGCGTAGTGTTATGGGCTGTGCAGGTCAGGAGGCAAGTTTCCTCTTTGCGTTTGCGATGTTGTTCGCGCGATCGCGTTGTTTTGTGAGCTTTGAGTATCGCGTTAGCGAGGCTATTGCTACAATATTGAGTAATTCAGGGGCAATGCATTTTTTCTTCTTCGCGATTGCGAGGGTATTTTTCGCGATCACGATTCATAATTTGCCCAGTGATTATAAGGTACTCTATTTCGGGGGGTTCGGTCATTTTAGAGCTATGGATCTCGGATTGAGATGATTCTTGAAGTAATTTTCACCATGTGGATTGGGTAAGTGTTCTCTACTCATTTTTTATTTTATATCATGAATCTATCTTCATTTTTGGCATTTGATCGAGGGTTTCAAGAGAGAAATTGTGTGTGCGGGGGGGGGGGAGGGGGTGGTTGATAACAACAGGTCGGAAATCCAAACTAGAGTAAGAATTTGAGAAGCAAATGTGGAAGCAATAACAACAAGGAATTGAACAACTAGAATTAAAGAGATGAAAATAAAGGATATAGGAAAGATTCAAGGAAAAAATTCCAAGAACTTCCAAGAACGCAAGTTCTATAGTTTTGACAAGATCAAAGTAACAACGTCTTGATTTATGGAAGAAATCAAACGCCTTTACTTAAAAAGAAAATTAAAACAATAGATTCGGATCTTGACCGCTTTACGAGTAACTTGAGACAACAATTAATAACTAGTATTAATCGCCTTCTAAGAATACCACAAAGGAATCAAAGATATCATAAAAGAGAAATCTTACTACCTTGAACTATGAACTAGTAAAGGTTGAAAGATAAATCTCAAAGCACAAGTAACAAAGGTTCAAAAGAACTCTCAAAGTATGATATACTTAATCAATAATGTAGTGTCTTATGAATGAGAAGAACTCCCTATTTATAGGAGTATTACTGCATAAAAAAATCCTTTTAAAACTAGGTGGGGTGGTTGTTATGGCAAACAAAATCATTACAATTAGGTAGGGTGGTTGCTAAAGAGTAAAGAAAGTCATTAAAATTAGGTGGAGGGCGGCCAAGACCCTTTGGGGCAAATTTGGGCCTTAAAACAACTAGTTTGGGTCATTGGTTTGGATTTCAATTGGGCTCCTTTTGTAACACCTCCTTTTGGACCTCTTTTAAGCTCATTTTGAGCCCGTTTGGTGTACTTCAAGGGCTGATTTGGGTGACCCAATATTCCTCCTCTTTGACTTCAATTTGAGCCAGCAAATAATTGTAAAACTTAGACAATTCTTCTCCTTTGGGCTTGAGCACTTCCTCTAAAGTTAGAAGCTTCTTTATTTGCCATTGAAGTCCAGCAACCTTAGTCTGCAATTCTTTAGCTTGAGATCTTGTAAATGGCCTTCTAGGAGTTTCCAAAACTCTATCTTATCAGTGATTCTATCATTCCTCTATTCTTGAAAAGAATTCGTCCTCGAATTCGATCCTACGTCAAACAAAGACAAGTCAGCAACATTGAATGTAGCACTTACTTGAAACTCACCCAGAAGGTCCAGCTTATAAGCATTGTCTCCAATCCTTTCAAGGACTTGAAAGGGGCCATCTCCTCTAGGATGCAACTTTGACTTTCTTTTGGAAGGAAATCTCTCCTTTCTAAAGTGAACCCAAACTAAATCTCTAGGTGTAAAAATAACTTGTTTTCGACCCTTATTCTTTCTAAAGGCAGTTTGCTCATTTTTCTTCTCAATTGCAAGCCTTGTTTGCTCATGAATTTTTTTCATCATCTCATCCTTTGTTATACCATCAAGATAAGCAATATCATTAGTAGTTAATGGTAATAAATCAAGTGGTGTAAAGGGAATAAAGCCATAAACAGCTTCAAAAGGAGACATACCTGTAGAAGAATGGATTGTTCTATTGTAAGCAAATTCAATCATAGGTAAGTGATCTTCCCATGAAGTTAATTTACCTTTCAAAACAGCCCTCAACATGTTTCCTAAGGTTCTATTAACTACTTCAGTTTGTCCATCAGTTTGTGGGTGACAAGAAGTAGAAAACAACAATTTAGTGCCTAACTTCCCCCAAAATACACGCCAGAAGTGACTCAAAAACTTAGCATCCCTATCACTAATAATAGTTCTAGGTATACCATGCAATTTGACAACCTCATTTACAAAATGATTAGCAACATGTGAAGAATCATTAGTCTTTAAACAAGGAATAAAACGAGCCATTTTGGAGAACCTATCTACCACAACAAATATACTATCCTTATCATACCTTGTTATAGGCAAACCTAACACAAAATCCATAGAAATATCAATCCAAGATGAAGTAGGAACATGTAATGGCGTGTAAAGACTATGTGGTAACACTTTAGATTTAGCTTGTTTACATTCCAAACACTGTGTGCACATTCTTTCAACATCTTTTCTCATTCCAAGCCAAAAGAAATTTTCAGCAAGTATGTCTAATGTCTTTGTCAATTCTAAGGGTATAACTTAAGACATCGGATATCACTTTAGCTCTTGTTTGAAAAATAAATTTACCATTGTCTTCCTTCCATTCGATATACTGTAAGTTCGACTTTTCAAGTTGTTGAGTCATAGCTTTCCTCCTTCCATTGTAGCTACCTGTTTAGATATCTTGTCATAGATTAAAGAAAATATGTATCTCTCCAATTTGGCATTTTCCTCAATTGTTCTCACACACACCTTGCCTCTTTTATTTTTCTCGAAATAACCTTTAAATAAAATACTTTGTAGATTTATAGTTAAACCCAACTTGTATGAAGTTCTTAGTAGTAAAATTCAAATTTTTTTTAGAAGAACTCCCTATTTATAGGAGTATTAAAGCATAAAAAAATTCTTTTAAAACTAGGTGGGGTGGTTGTTATGGCAAACAAAATCATTACAATTAGGTAGGGTAGTTGCTAAAGAGTAAGAAAAGTCATTAAAATTAGGTGGAGGGCGGCCAAGACCCTTTGGGGCAAATTTGGGCCTTAAAACAACTAGTTTGGGTCATTGGTTTGGATTTCAATTGGGCTCCTTTTGTAACACCTCCTTTTGGACCTCTTTTAAGCTCATTTTGAGCCCATTTGGTGTACTTCAAGGGCTGATTTTGGTGACCCAATATTCCTCCTCCTGGACTTCAATTTGAGCCACCAAATAATTGTAAAACTGAGACAATTCTTCTCCTTTGGGCTTGAGCACTTCCTCTATAGTTAGAAGCTTCTTTATTTGCCATTGAAGTCCAGCAACCTTAGTCTGCAATTCTTTAGCTTGAGATATTGTAAATGGCCTTATAGGAGCTTCCAAAACTCTATCCTTATCAGTGATGCTATCAGTGGTCAAAAGTTTTATAGAGTGAATTTCGCATTTTGAACGTCGATTCGGAGTCAGATTTGAATGAAACTAGTATGGTTGGACTCATAATTGTATAGGTTGTTGGATTTTATAAGTTTCTTCAAGTTCTGAGGCACAGAAACGAGCCCAGGTTTGACTTTTTGGTCAATTTTGGGCTTTTGGTTGAAGATTCGACCTTTATCAAGTGGAAATCTTTGATTATGCATTATTTGATGTTCTTGAGTTGATTTTGGCTAGTTTTGAGACAAGTAACACTTCTAAACTTGGTGCTCAGGGTATGAAACCCGAAATTACATGTTATATGATTGATGTTGAGGTGGCGCGCATGCTAAGTGACAGGCATAAGGGCGTGCACCATGTGAATTATGATTTAGTCGATCTATGGAAATGTATAGCTATCTTATCTGAACATTTTTACCGTACTCCATGTGTTAGAGCACTTGAGCTGTAATTTATGTTAGAAATCATATTTAAGCTATATGTGGGTACTATAAGGACCCAGCGGTCGTTCTTTGTTGTTGAGTTATTTGCGTACTTGCACTTATATACTCAGTCGCATTCATCATTACATGTCATATCTCAGTCTCTATTTTCGTATATTGTCACTGATTGCTGCCAAATCGACCTTACACAAATGGTAGGAAGAGCGGGTGCTACAGCTTTTACCCGAATAGTGGTATCGGGGTTGATTTTTCCACAGAGAGCTTGGAGTGGAGCTACGTATCTGTCTAGACTAAGAATGCGTTTGTACTTCTAATTGCACTCCTAACATTTTTGGGTTTTCTTTTATCAACTAAGGATTAAGAGAATATTATGCTAATGGGATATTTTCTAATTTGTAATTAAGATAGAGAAAGGCACTAGGGTCGTGGCATCACATCGCCCAAACCTGCAATCTAGCGCAACTTGTAGGCATTTTGGGATTATTTTGTGGCAATTTATAACAAAAGCAATAGTAAGTATATGGTATAATCATGTTAAAATCCTAACTTATCAACTCCCATAAACTTAAACCTTTGCTTGTCCTCAAGAAAACAAAATAATTCCCACCCTTAAAAAGGCAATCCAAGAATTTCCAGCCATCCTAAAGTAACCTCAACAAGCATCAATTGGGACTAACAATTGCCCTCAATACGAATGCATCATTAACACATTTTAAGCTTTTGAAAACTATAGATCAAGTGTGACACCAGAGCATCAAGGGTTGACTCATTTCATCAAGGAGCTTTTCTCAAATACCTTGGTCATTTTGGGACCCAAAATCACACATCCTCAACTCTCCCTAAGCGAACCTCACCTTTTAGAGTAATGACACACAAATCGAGGTTGATGGGCTTCCACCCATTTCACTCACAAAGAAAGTCACAAGTCCGGCTCTAGGTACCATATGCTTGCCCCTTATGTAGTATCCACTAATGTAGGTTCCCTTCAACTCAAGATCATATAGGGCTTTTGTGGAGTCATTGTAAAGGCTTTTGGGTAAGGGTAGGATATGTTTTTGTTCAAGTGGGTTCAATATTCCCTTAAGCACTTCTTTTGTTTCATTTTGGCACACTTTCTTGACTCATTAGAGTATCCACTTCTTTTTCAAGGGGTTAGAGAGACACACTGTCACTCTTTCTTATGCAATTCAACACATTTATCCTTTTTCTACCTTTTTTTTCACACCCTTTTTCACTTTTGTTTTCTTTGAATCCCATTTTTTTTTTTGTGTTCTCATTCACATTGGTCTTTTTTTTGTCTTTTCTTTTCTTTCTTTTTCATTGCCTTCCTTTTCTTTTGCTTTTGTACCTTTTACCACATTGTTTCCTTTCTTGCTTCTCCCCCCAAACTTAGACATTTGTCATTTGCTCAAGGGAAGATTTGGGTGCAAAGAGAGGGTCTCATTAAAACCGGGTATAGGCTTTTAGCTTTGGTTCTTGAAAGGAAAAAAAAAGTTTAAGGTTCAAAAGGGTTAACTAGGGAATCATTTCATTGGTAGGCTATGGGATTGTTCATCTTAGCATTTGGATCAAGGAGAGCCTATAATCACTTCTCAAGTCAAATTTCACCTAGGATTTTGCCTCAACAAATATTCGGGGCAAGTTCTAGACCATCGGCTCGGGACTTGGACTCACAATTCGAATTCTCACCACACACACTCAAGGATTGCTAAAGACATCGAGTTGAGGGCCCACAACGACCTTATTTACGATTCAAGCGCACAATGGTCCAACACGACCACATGATGATTGTTTGGTCAACACAAGAGTCACAAGTCCACGACTTTTACCATCCTAAATACAACATTATGTCTTTGACCATGGGATCAAAGGCAAATGTATTAGGCCCAAGTGAAGCTTTGCCTAAGGTACCCTTAACTACAAAATACCAAAATCAAAAGAAGAAAATCAAAAACAGACTCAAACCCTTAAAAAGGTTGTCATGCCATCTATCACTGGGAAGAGCCACCCGGTCCGCGCAATACTCTACCTTTGGAAAGAACCGTGGCATTAAGAAAACCAAGGGTTTATTGAAAACGCCAAAACCAAAACAAAATGCTACGAGCCTAACTACGAAGCTAAAAATGAAAATTTTTAACGAAATAGAAAAATCGAATGAATATGTACAATAGGGGAGTAGAATATACAACGGAGGATGAATATATATATAAAGTAGAGAAGTAGCCAAAATGAGAAATTATATATAGGCCAACTATCAAATCTAATAATCATAAACTAAAAATCACATATATACAGTCATCCAAGTGTATCAAATAAAAACAGTAGGGCGCACCCCCACGAATAAGAGCTGGCATTGTCCCCAATGCCAACTACCAAAATAAGCATAAAATCAGATAAAAGATATAGAATGGCTCCCTAAGCCTGATCCGTCTGCATGGGCTGCTCAGTGGTCCCCTGGTCCTCTGTACTGGCGGGAACCTTAGAATGGTTCCCGGCTTGCTGCTGCTCTACTGCTGGCACAGGGGCCGGCCGAACATCTGGTGCAACACTGGAGGGACCCTCCTAAACCTGTGCTACCTCGATCACTACACCCTCAGTGCTAGGATGCTTCCTCTTCTTCCTTGGGTGCCTAGGCTCCTCCTCCAACTATGGCTGAGATGCTGCTGGATCAAGGGCTGAATTCCCAAATAGCAAGTCTAAAGGCATCTGGTCTGCCAATAGCTTGTCAACGTCAGCTCGAAACTTCTTCACCGACTCCCTCGACGCCCTTGACTTCCTCATCTTCTTATGTTCCTTGTCAAGGTCCTTCAAAGCCTTACCATGCAAATCTACCGCCTTAGTCAAGGTGTCCTGAGTCTCTAAAATATTCTCCTGGTTGGCCAGGAGCTTCTTCAATATTTCCTCAATAGAATGAGGAATCTGAACAGTGGCTGGTGCTGACTGGGCCTCAACTGTAGTAGCCAAGGTGGACAACTTGGATGTCGCAGCTGACATCAGTTGTTCAGACTGGCTAAAGACTGACTGAGCTGGTGGGCAGTGAACCGATGAGTCTTTGATGAAGGGACTACCGGGTCAGCTGAAGTATAAGGGCCAACACCAGAAGAAGGACCCGGGGGCAAGGTATCACCGGTAGTAGTAGCAGGAATGGTGGATGGCCCAGTAGAAGGCTCTACCACAACTGTCTCCTCAGACTGGCCAGGTGGGGCAGAGGTGGGTGGCTGGTACTTCTTTGACTTTGGGTTGTCTGAACCCAACTGGCTATACCATGAATAGGGGGCCACCGGCTTTGTCTTGACATCAAAACGTTTTTTCTTGACCTCCAAATCCCTAAAGTACATGGACAGGGTGTTAAGGAAAGGGTAGTTTGTGTTGGTCTCCTGTCCGACAGCAGAGATCACCCTCGAGATGATGTTACCCACATTGAGAGGAAGCCCAACCATGATGGATGCCACAAGAACAGCCTGGGCAAGAGGAACTGAGTGATCATGGGTGGAAGGATCAAGCCTACTACAAACAAAGGTCAACCAACCTTTAGCTTCAAAACTGAAGGTGTTCCGTAGAATCTTCTCCCCCGCTTTCAACCATTTTGGAACAGTGCCCGGGGCTTCCAAGTACTCGGCCAACCAAGGACGCACTTCTTCACCCATTCCCAGCTTAGCTAAATACTTCGGTCCATCCTCCTCCTTGAACTCCAAGTAGTCATTCAGCGACTTCCCATCAAACACTACCATTTTGTCTCTCACCTTCGTCACTTTCGAGTCTTTGACTATGTGAGAGACATTGCAATAAAACTCTTTCACCATATGCTCATTGGCATCAATACATTTCTCCTTGAAGAAGTCCCAGCCATATCTAGTACGGAATTGCTCTTGCACGTTTGGGTTGAGAGGTACAAGGTCTTTGTCAATGAATGTTCTCTCCGGGATCAACTTCCTCACGGGCCACCACTCTCTAAATTTGTGAAATGCTAACTCACTAACAAATCTATTTGCCTAGGCTTCAGATTTTCTGGTTCGATCAACTCCCCCGACTTGAGGCTCACCCCCCTCACCATATCCTGCACTCTCCCTAGATAATGAAGCTGTGGTGGAGGTGGAGTATTGTTCTTTACTTCTTGATACGGACTCATCAGACGAATCCGAGACTACGTTGACTGGTCTTTTGGATGAGGGTGAAGGTGAAGGAGTGTCATGTAGTTGGAGTGGGTCAGTGATGTGAGTGGGGCAGACTCTGAGGTGATGCTCCTGGATGGTGCATACTCACTCCCTGAAGAGTGAGAGGCAGCCCTGTCAGCAGCCTGTATCAGCTTACGAGTCTTTTTGATGTTTTCCCAAGCCTGGGGAGTGAGTTTAACAATTTTCTTTCCCTTACCCCCTCGGGAGGCACCACCTCTCCCGGATTGTTGTGGTTGTTTACCGCCTCATTTTTTAACCATGATCTGCAAAAAGAATACACATCTAACATTGTTAGTTTAAGCACATACAGTGTAATAGATGAAGAACACAAGAGGAGAACATAGTTAATTTCATGACACAGAAGCAATGTAGCAGAACAGAGGTGCGCAGACCGCGCAAAAGAGTCACGCGATCGCACTGGGGTAGCGCGGACCACGTAAAACTGGAGCGCGGCCATGCTGAGCAACTATACCAAAACAAGCCTCTCTGAATCTTACCAACGCGGTCCGCACTGGTATGGACCGCGGCCGCATTGGGTCAGCGCGGACCGCACAGAAATGCAACGTGGCTGCGCTGGTATCAAACTAAGCACACACACAAAAAAAAAATCAACGCGGTCTACGCAGAAATGATACGCGGCCACGCTGGGCCAAGGATTTTAACTAAGTTAGGGTTTTGCATTTAAGTCCATTTTTGAGCAATTTTGGGTCCTAGTTGTCCCCACTCAATTAACCATATAGTAATTTATGCCCAGTGTTCAAAATTAACACAAAAAAACTAATCTAATCATCAAACCTAAGAGAAATAGGAAGAAATAAGAAGTTATACTACTGGGAAGCAACAAAATAATGAAAAATTAGAAATAATGAATGAAATTGCAAGATATGTTACCAGGAATGATGAGGAATCAAACTACTTGATGCAAATGTCTCAGATGAACAGTAGAAAATAGGCTTAGGAAGTCAGAGTGCGAAAAGGGTAAAATGAGGCCTTGGGTCTCTATTTATAGAAAACCATGGGGCCCTTCACTTACCTACCAGCGCGGCCGCACAAAAATGGCTGCGGACCGCACTGGATTTATGTCCAGCATACTTAAATCTAGCTTCCCATGCGGACCGCATTGTTATGCTACGCGGCCACGTGGGGAAACTTCAGAGAGCATGTATTACTTGGTTCTCCCAGCACAGACCGCACAGAAAGTGATGCGGCCGCGCTGTTTACTTCAGAGACTGGGACACCATTCCACAAGCCAGCGCAGAGCGCACTGTTATGTAGCGCGGCCGCGTTGGCAAACTTCAGAGACTTGACATTTTGTGCTTTTGCGGTGCACTGCTTCAACATTATCCCTGCAACATCTCGCAAACCGTTAGCCCAAAAAATCCTAATCTACAAAGAAGATCAAAGAAATAGAAAAAGACATGGGTTGCCTCCTAATCACCATTCTTGTTTTTGAGATCAAGAGCACCAAAAGGAGTCACAAATACCACTTCAAAAGGGCCACTCCACTTTGACTTGAGCTTTTCCGGGAACAACCTCAACCGGGAGTTGAAAAGAATAACCATATCACCCACCTTGAATTCCTTTCCCCGAGCATATTTGTCGTGAAGGTACTTCATCTTGTCCTTATACAAGGACGAGCAGGAGTATGCATGAAATCTAAACTCATTCAATTTCTCCACACAGAGATTGACTGCAACATCCCATTCCAAGTTCAACTTTCTCAATGCCCACATAGCCTTGTGTTCTAACTCCACCGGAAGATGGCAAGCCTTACCAAATACCAACCGATACAGAGACATACCAATTGGAGTCTTGTAAGCCGTCCGATAAGCCCAAAGAGTATCATCCAATTTCTTCGACCAATCGGTCCTATTAGCATTTACCGTTTTGGACAAAATACTCTTTATTTCCCAATTTGAGACTTCCACTTGACCGCTAGCTTGCGGATGATAGGGGTGGACACTTTGTGGTTAACTCCATACTTAGCAAGCAATGAGTCGAAAGCCTTGTTGCAAAAATGGGACCCCCCATCACTAATGATAGCACGAGGGGTGACAAACCTAGTGAAGATATTCTTTTTCAAGAATGCCACGACACTTTGGGCTTCATTGTTGGGTAGAGCCACGGCTTCAAACCAGTTCGAAATATAGTCCACTGCCACGAGAATATACATGTTCCCACAAGAGCTCACGAACGGGCCCTTGAAATCAATGCCCCAAACATAAAAAATATCCACCTCGAGAATTGTATTGAGAGGCATTTTATCCCTCTTTGAAATCCCACTGGCTCTTTGGCATGCATCACATCTCTTCACCAAGTCACTAGCATCTTTAAACAACGTCGGCCAATAGAAGCCGCAACTCAAAGCCTTTGAAGCCGTCCTCACCCCCCATGATGGCCACCATAGGGAGAAGAGTGACAAGCCTCCAATATGTTCATTTGTTCACTTTTCGGTACATATCTTCTTATCACCCCATCTGTGCAAATTTTAAACAAATACGGATCATCCCAATAAAAATCCAAGATATCCCGCTTGAGTTTCTCCCTTTGGTTGGAAGAGAGCTCACACAGGATATTACCGGTCATAATGAAGTTGGCGATGTTCGCGAACCAAGGCATATCATACATAGAAACGGAAAGAAGCTGCTCGTCAGGGAAAGTTTCATTTATCTCAACACCATTGCATGGTCTCCCCTCTTCCTCTAGCCGAGACAAATGGTCCGCAACTTGATTCTCTCTTCCCTTCTAATCCACAATCTCTAGATCAAATTCCTGAAGGTGTAGCACCCATCTTATCAACCTTGCTTTCGAATCCTTCTTGCCATCAAATACTGGAGGGCTGCATGGTCCGTGTGTATGATCACCTTTGCCCCCATAAGATAAGGTCAAAATTTCTCCATCGCAAACACAATAGCCAATAGCTCTTTTTCCGTCACCGTGTAGTTTCTTTGGGCCTCATTCATTATTTTGCTAGCATAATACACAGGATGGAACATTTGTTGATCCTTTTGCCTAGCACCGTACCTACCGCCACATCACTCGCATCGCACATAAGTTCAAAGGGTAATTTCCAATTAGGTGCGGTGATGATAGGAGTTGTGGTCAACTTGTGTTTCAATAGCTCAAAAGACTCCATACACTTCTCATCAAAGACAAACTTGACATCCTTCTCCAACAATTTGCAAAGCGGGTTCACAATTTTCGAGAAGTCTTTACTGAACCACCAGTAGAACCCGGCATGACCAAGAAAACTCCTCACCCCTTTGACAGAAGTAGGGGGAGGGAGCCTTGAGATAACCTCAATTTTTGCCTTATCGACTTCAATTCCATGTTTTGAGATTTAGTGACCCAATACAATACCCTCTTGCACCATAAAGTGACATTTCTCCCAGTTGAGCACAAGATTGGTTTCTTCACATCTTTCCAACACCCTATCCAAGTTTACTAGACATTCCTCAAATGAATCCCCGACCACGCTGAAATCGTCCATGAAGACCTCCAAGATATCCTCCACCATGTCGGTGAAATTGCCATCATACACCTTTGGAAGGTCGCCGGGACATTACAAAGTCCAAATGGCATTCTCGAGAAAGTGAATGTGCCATAAGGACATGTAAAGGTTGTCTTCTCCTGATCCTCCAGGGCAATGAGAATTTGATTGTACCCCAAGAAGACATCTAGAAAACAATAAAAGGCCCGGCCCGCAAGACGATCGAGCATTTGGTCTAAGAAGGGTAGTGGGAAATGATCTTTTCTTGTTACCTTGTTAAGCTTTCTATAGTCCATACACACTCTCCAACCCGTAACCATCCGAGTAGGAATCAACTCATTGTTGGCATTAGTGACGACCATCATTCCACCCTTCTTTGGCACACATTGGATCGGAGAGGTCCATGAACTATCTGAGATTGGGTAAACCACACCGGCGTCCAACCACTTGATAACCTCTTTCTTTACCACCTCTTGCATAGCCTCATTTAATCTTCTTTGATGTTCAAGAGATGGCCTTGCATCCTCTTCCAAAATGATCTTGTCCATGCAAAATGCAGGGCTTATCCCCCGAATATCTACTAATGTCCATCCAATCGCCTTTTTGCACTTTTGAAGAACCGCCAAAGTGGCGTCAACCTGCATGTTAGTTAGGCACGAGGAAAGAATAACAGGTAAAGTAGAATTTGAACTCAAAAACTCATACATGAGGTGTGGAGGATTTAACTCCAACACCGGTGTCTCCTCAATGGATGGCTTGGTTGGAGGAGTTTTGCGATTCTCTAGGTCCAAAGATAGCTTCCTAGGCTCATATGAATATGAACCCATGCCTTGTAATGCATTCACGCACTCCACTCTACCGGCATCATCATTGACATCCATGTTAAGAAGCATGACCTCAAGAGGATCTTTAACATTTATCAATGCACTTGTGTCATCCATTGTCACGGCTGTGACAATGTCTACAAATGAACACACCTCCATGCTATTGGGTTGCCTCATTGATTTGCATACATGAAATACCACTTTCTCATCACCCACACGAAATGTCAACTCCCCAGCTTCAACATCTACCAATGCCTTCCCTGTAGCTAGGAAAGGTCTTCCAAGAATGATTGGAACCTCAAAATCCACCTCGCAGTCCAATATCACAAAATCCACCGGCAATACGAACTTATCAACACGAACAAGGACATCATCAATTATGCCCAAGGGACGCTACATTGATCGGTCCGCCATTTGAAGTCGTATGGAAGTTGGTCTAGGTTGACCAATCCCTAGGGTCTTGAAAACCGAATAGGGCATCAAGTTAATACTATCCCTCAAGTCACACAAGGCTTTAGCAAACTCCGCACTACCAATAGTGAAAGGAATAGTGAAAGCTCCGGGATCCTCGAGTTTTAGGGCCATATAATGAACAATAGAACTCACTTGATGTGTCATCTTGATTGTTTCACAATCCATTGACCTCTTCTAGGTAACCAAATCCTTCATAAATTTTACATACCCCGGCATTTGTTCAAGAGCTTCCACCAATGGCACATTTATGGTAAGACTCTTCATCATTTTAATGAACTTCTTGAATTGGTTGTCTCCTTTTTGCTTTGCTAGCTTTTGAGGGTAAGGTGGAGGAGGCCTAGGCAAGGGTGCCTTGGCTTTGGGCACCACCGGCTCGGGCATATCAATCACGTGTTCCCTAGACGGGTTCACGGCCTTATGTGTCTCCTCCTCAACATCATTAATATCAATCCGCACATCGTTGTTCACATTGGGTTCCACTATATTCCACCAAAGGCATATCATCTTTACGCAACTCATCTTCATCAACCATAACTTGATTTTCTCTTAAGGCATGCACATCACCGCTTCTTCCACTTCGCGTTGTCACCGCCATCACATGATTGTTGTTCCCACCCTTAGGGTTTACTACCGTGTCACTTGGTAGTGCACCCTTTGGGAGAGTATTTAAAGATTGAGAAATTTGACTAAGTTGCACCTCCAAGTTACGGATGGAAGTGTTGTAGGAAGCCAATTGAGCATCGGAGTCTTGGTTCTTCTTCATCATTTTCTCAAACATAACTTCAATTCTCCCAAAATCATTTCCCGAAGAACTAGACCCTTGAGATTGAAACGTTGGCGGGTTGCTCGGTTGTTGAAACATTGGAGGCCTTTGAAAGCCTTGCCCCCGATTACCTTGACCACCATTGTTGTTCCACCCACCTTGACCATTGTTGTTGTTCCAATTGTTGTTGTTTTCGTTCCAATTTCCACCATTGTTACCTTGATTCCCCAAATTGTTGTTTTGGTTGTTCCCGTTCCAATTTCCACCACTATGTTGTTGATTATTGTTATTCCAATTTCTGCCTCCTTGTTGATTGCCCATTTTTCCTTAGGGTTGCCATTGTTGATTTACCTGGTTTCCTCTATTTCCTCGGTAGTTATTAACATATTGACAATATTCACTTTGCTCATCATAGCACTCGTTCGAATAACCACCACCATCATCATAGTTATCACAGTTTCCTTGGGGTTGTTGCCTTCTTTTCATCATATTCACTCCTTCCATGGCATTGACTTGGCGCAGGTTTTGAACTTGTTGCAATTGCGCCTTCGCCAATTGGTTCATTGTTGTTGTGAGTTCGGCAATGGCTTGGCTGTGATCATGCAACTCCTTATGTAAATGTATGACATTAGGGTCACCTTGAGGGACGTTTTCCCGGCTTTGCCACGCCAAAGAAGTATTGGCCATTTCATCTAACACATCACAAGCTTCATTGTATGGGATCTTTATAAAATTTCCACCGGCCAATTGGTTCACAATACATTGGTTGGTTGTGTTGATGCCCCTATAGAATGTTTGTTGAATCATCACATCATTCATATCATTATTTGAACACTCTTTAACCATAGTTCTAAATCTCTCCCATATTTTGTGCAAAGGTTCCTTTGGCTCTTGTTTGAAAGCCAAAATTTCATCACGGAGCGCCGCCATGTGACTTGGAGAAAAGAACTTGGCAATAAATTTGTTCGCAATTCATCCTACGTTGTGATGGAATGATTTGGAAGCCTTTCTAACCAATCCAGTGTTTTACCCCGAAGAGAGAACGGGAAAAGCCTCAATCTCAAAGCATCATCTGACACGTTTGTTTGTTTACTCCCCCAGCAAGTATCTACAAACCCCTTCAAGTGCTTGTATGCATTTTGGTCGGAGGCGCCCGTAAAATACCCTCTCTATTCGAGCAAATTCAACATAACATTGGTGATTTGAAAATTTCCCGCCCGGATTCGGGGAGGAACTATGGAACTTGCATAACCCTGGTTTGGAAGGACTTTTGGAGCTACTCTTGGTGGAGGCAGAGGAGGGTCTGGTACGTTCTCATTTGCATTGGCATTTGCATTAGCATTTGCATGGGCATTTCGTCCTCTCCTTGGAGCTTGAGGTAATACATCTTCTTGTTCAAGATCCTCAACCTCCTCCCCCGCGACCACGTTTCCAAGAGGGTCATTTCCATTTAGAGCCATGTGTACCTGATGGATCGACATAAATAAAGTTATAAAAAGAAGGAAAGAGAAGCAAAACAAAAACTAGCTACACAGATAGTCAACACCGTAAGCTCCCCGGCAACAGTGTCAAAAAGTGATCGCTGCCAACTCGACCTTACACAATGGTAGGAAGAGCGGGTGCTACAGCTTTTACCCAAATAGTGGTATCGGGGTCGATTTTTCCACAGAGAGCTTGGAGTGGAGCTGCGTATCTGTCTAGACTAAGAATGCGTTTGTACTTCTAATTGCACTCCTAACATTTTTGGGTTTTCTTTTATCAACTAAGGATTAAGACTAAATTATGCTAATGGGATATTTTCTAAGTTGTAATTAAGATAGAGAAAAGCACTAGGGTCGTGGCATCACCTAGGTGGTTAACTAATGGGAAGAAACTACTAATAATAGATTGACATATTTGGGATCAATGTTATAACCGTTGCACAATTGTACCCACTCTCACACCTCTCGTTAGAGAGAGAGATTTTGCCTAATTGTCTCTCTCGAGACCAATTGGGTAGGCCAATTAGACCAATCAACTAGGGTTCAAGTAGGGTGATTACTCTCTCGAGATTTAACTCGTTAATTGGGACTACCATTTCTCATGGCTCTAACCCAATTCCCTGTTGGGTCAATTTTGGGGTCATAAACTCTCTTTCTCAAGAAGAGTCAAAACCCACTAAGCTAGAATCAATAATTGCAACCATCAATCCTTAATTAAAGCAAAAAATTAACCCAAATAACTAACACTCAATATCAATCTATCATTAAGAAGCAACACCCATCAATTACCCACACTGGGGTTGAGCCACAACCCTAGCTAATGGGTTTAGCTATACATAATTAAAGAAGAAACAAAAGAAATAGATGAAGAACAAAGCATATTAATTAATTGTTAAAGTTAAACTACAAGAATCTATGGAAGAATTAATGCTAAAATATACAAAATGGGCTAAAACACGGTTCTCACGAGCGCAGCTCTTGTTCCGAATAAAAACTTTACCTAAAAATGGTAAAATGTCCTATTTATACCGGGTTGAAAAAACTGGACAAAAATACCCCTGCGGGGTCAGCGCGGACCGCACAAAAAGGTAGCGCAGCCGCGTTGGCTCTTGGACTCTTGAACTCTGCTCTCTGAAGTTGGGACCGCGGACCGCGCAGAAATGTAGCGCGACCGCAGTGTGAAACTGGCGCGGACCGCGTATAAATGGAGCGCGGCCAAAACTCCAACTCTCTGAATCTCATCCACACAGACCACGTAGAAATGTAGCGCGTACGCGTAGGACTTTGTCGTGCAATTGTTGGTCTTTGAACCTCATTGGCGCGGACCGCGTATAAATGGAGCACGACCATGCGAACTACCCTTGAATTAGCCACCCTCTGAATATCCTAGCGTGGCCGCGTGGCATATCAGTGCGGTCCGCGCTAGGTCTTCATGTTTCCTCACTTCACTTGGTCTTTGACACTTGGCAGGTTTCACTCCGTTTTGAGCCGATCTTTCACATTTGTCATCTTGTTGCCCAAACCTGCAATTAAGCGCAACTTGTAAGCATTTTAGGATTATTTTGTGGCAATTTATAACAAAAGCAATAGCAAGTAGAGGGTATAATCATGTTAAAATCCTAACTTATCAGTCACATCTCGTATCATTTATTAGGGCTGCTTAGCATGAGTGCTATGAGCCTGACAGACTAGAGAGATCAATCACTGAGAGAGGTCGAGGGCCTGTTGTAAGTGATATTTATGGGATCGGACTACATGCTACAACAGGCTTTATTGATTCATGCCAGGATTTGGCTTATTATAGCGCTTTGCTGGGATCGGCCCCTCCGGAGTCTGCACATCCATAGTGGGCGCAGTTGCTAGCAATTCTTTAAATTTGGGCTGGATTTGTCCTGGTTTATTTGTATTTGGGCTGGATCTGCCCTGGTTTATTTGCATTTGGCTAGATTTGTCCTGGTTTATTTGCATTTGGGCTGGATCTGCCCTGTACAGTACTGAGTGTTGAGTGTCTTGAGTATTGAGTGTGAGCACGTGATTTTTCCCTATATATGAATTATTCCCAAAATTCAAACAAAATGATTTTTCTTTATTTTTATAATTTTTTGTGAATTTTGTGTTATTTTCTGTTAATTATTTGCCTTTTATTTGTGCATTTTAATATGAAAATATACAAAAAACACACTTGGCATTTGCATTTAGGATTTAGTTTCATATTTTAGTAGTTAAGTTGTTAAAAAAAAAAAAAAAAAAAGAGAAAAGAAAATAACAAAAATAGTCTTTTTACATTTTTAGTTTTAATTTGTCTTGATCTGTGTTTAATTAGGAATTGGGGTATCTGGGAGTTGAACAATATTTTTTAGAAGTCAATTTAGCATTTTAATAAAATCAGAAAAATGTAAAAAAAAAAATATATACAAAAGGAAAACAAAAATAAATAAAAGCAAAATAAGTAGAAGAAAATAAAAGATAACAATTGAAAAGGGCTACTTTAAAGATTCGAAATTGGGCCATTAAAATTGCCTAAGCCCAAACCTAACCCACTCCCAGGTCAGCCCGAATGCCCTCATACCCGGTCCGGTACCACTCTAAACCAAAACGATGCCGTTTCATCAACATTCAATCCTGGCCGTCTAGGTTGGTTCATCTAACGGTCAAGGATTGATCAGATGTGATATAATATTGTCCAAACACCTACCCCCTCTCTTGTCCGCCTCTCATTTACCATAATACAAAACCCTAATCTCCTCCGTCCCGTTCGCCGGCTCCACGCTAACGCCGCCGCCGGAAATCGCCTCATGGCGGCGGCCGGCATCCAACGGCCTTCAAATTTACACCATATATTCCGCATAACCTCCTCTTTCCAATGCCCTACATATCATTCCTCGAATGTTGATACAGCCCCTCAAATATCCAAAACAGTGGCGCCGCCTCCGCCACCACCAGAATGATCCCAATCTTACACTACATATCCTCCTGGCCTCCCTACCTCCAAATCCCAAGTTAGAATCTCTCAAATCCAAGCAGAATTCCGCGAATTTCGAATCTAGGGTTCGGAGCTTTCAAACCCTTTCTGTGAATTTCAAGCATCTCTTTGGGTTTCCAATTGATGTCATATGTTTGTTTTGGACAAAATAAGCATGTAACACTAATTGGAAATCAAATTCGAGATTAGTCGAGTCGAAGGCCAAATCAGTAAGACCTTTCCCTTTATTTGATTATCTTTTTATGTTGTGCTAATTGTCAATCAGTGAAGTTTTGTTCTCCTTGTTCTTTGTTTTATTATTTTCTGTAGATTTTCGTAGGTATTAGTTCCTGATTCTGTTTGTTCTTATTCATCTTAGTGTTTCATTCATTGTAAGGTCAATTTAGGGTCAGATTGGTTTGACTATAATTCGATTCTCATATTGATTTTGCTTTAATATATATCGTATTTCATTTGTTGTTAGTAATTCAAATAGCTAGTTAGGGGTTGAGATCTGTTACAAACTTTGTTTGGTTGGTTAATTGTCTTGGAATAATTAGTTTAACTATAGTTAGTTAGATAGGTTGTTTGGTTAGTTAACAGGGCAGGGGTTGGGGTTAATAATTTCAGGACAAGTTAAGGGCAATAAGGGTAGTCTACTTAGGGAATAGGATAGCAACTGAATTTGAAAGCTCTAGAACACTCTAGAATAAGGTCCTATTTGGAATTTCAGGAAATATAGTAGGATAACTTGGAAAAGAAGTTAATAAATAAGGGGCTAGGGGATAAAATCTGAAATAAAAAAAGGGGGAAAAAACGTGAAGGGATCTAGAAGCTTCCCCCCTGAAATTTGCCTATAAAAGGGCATGACCCTTACTTCATTCACAAGTTTTTGGAACTCCAAAATTCCCCCCAACACCTCTCCCACAGATCTGAAATTTGAATTTCAAACTTCAAAACCAAATCTGAAAAATTCTTCCTCTTTTAGATCTTAGTTCATTAAAGAAAAACCAAAAAAAAAAGCAATAGAAAATCAAAATTACTGTTGCATTAGTTTCCTTTAGAACAATTGCGAATCCTAGTTGTTGGCTGGCATTTTCTAGTTTAATTTCTGGTGGTGGAAGTTTTCAGGAGAGTTCTAGGTGCATTTTCGAGTTCATTGGATGTCAGTCAGTTATTTTGGTTGACCTTTTGCCTGATTTGGTGTTAAACACTTACTGAATTCATTGGAAGTCATTTCTGGGATAAGGCTACTAGTTTTTATGGCTACAATTTCGAGTTAAAGTTGCTGTGACTTCATGTTGCTAACACTGCCAAATTGCTGCTGACTTATGCTCCTTTTACTATTTTTCAGTCTCCAGGTACACTGTTGGTCCCTTCCTCGATGTACATGAACATTTTTGATCCATTAATGAAGCACTGCACTCCATGATTCTGCACACTGTTGGACACTATTAGTTTAATATGTAGCTACCTTCAGTTGCACACTTGTGTATTGGCCTTCACTTGCATACTTGTTTTGCTTACTTCAGGACTATTTGGATTTGTTATAATTAAATTGGAGATACTGTGTAATTAGGACTGTTGGCGTACTATTATAATTGTATCTGTCGTTAGCCTTGTTAATTTTGCTTATAGTTAATCTCTAAGTGCTTGAATGATAAGAATGATTCGCAGGTGTTAGCTACAACGCACTCAGTCAAACCTACTATCACTGAAGTTAATTTGAAATAGCGTTATTAGGTTGTTGTGAAATCCAGTGGTTTAAGGTGTTGATATACCAATCTGCATTTTTGTGTTTAGAAGTTGTTTTCAAAGCAAATGAATTAGAAGCCAAGTATGTAGGTATACGAACAGCAATAATCAGCAATTCTATTAGAAGCAAACGCATATGATAACTGGACCTTCCGTTTGAAAATAAATGCCACTACCAATTAAGTTCGTATAAATCAAGCTCAGCATTTAAGTTCAGCATTGCATCGCAGCTTTCTTTCATTGCTGGAATCTAGGGGATATCGATTTTGGGCTTACTATGAGCCCATGCCTAGTAGTCTGCATGAGCTGCAGCCAAAACATGGGCTGGCCTTCAGAGACCCAATATGGGCAATTTGTTCGTTTACCCTCAAGTTGATAGCTTACAGGCTTGGGCCAATGGTTCAAGGCCCAAAACTATTACAAATCAAAAACTAAAAAAAAACTATATTAGGAATAGGGAATTAATTCATAAATATAAATTTGGGTATTCGAGTTAGGTGTCGGGTTCAAACTAGGAGGGTCCTCCCTTTTGTTTGAATTCGAACTTGAACTCGTGACTCGAATTTATAAATACAAACTAATTAGACCCTTTTAGAGACAAGTAATAAATAGAAAATCGTAGGTGCTTTAGGTTGGCCAAATAAAAATGAGACGAGCCTCGCCGAACAAAACATATATTGCAGGGCCCTCAAATAATGCTTGAATTAAAATACTTAGATTTCGGGAGGGGCCGTTTAGCAAATTTCACGGCCTTCCCCAAAGATAATCACATGCTAGCCACTTTAGGCGTGTTTGTAATAATTTTACCTTCTTAAATACGGGTGTGCATTTCATGCGACCCAAATCCAAATTCCAAAACGTTGAATAGGAATGTGTCGAGGATCCGGGTGCATTTCATGTGACGTGATCCAAAAACACGTTCCTAAACGATGTTCACTTTCTCAATAATTGACTAAAAGCGGTAAATCATTCTAAAATTGCACTATGGGTTAACATGTATTAAAATCAGATTCTAGCCAAATGTAACAGTTGAGCGACCGTGCTAGAACCACGGAACTCGGGAGTGCCTAACCCCTTCCCCCGGGTTAACAGAATTCCTTACTCGGATTTCTGGTTCGCGGCTGTTAAACAGAGTCAAACCTTTTCCTCGAATCGGGATTTAAACCGGTGACTTGGGACACCATAAATCTCCTAAGTGGAGACTCTGAATCTTTTAATAAATGAATCCCGTTTCGATTGTCCTTTAATCGGAAAAACTCCCTTTATTATACCCTTCACGGGGTGTAGTAGCGAAAAAGAAGGTGTGACATTGAGCATGATAAACGAGAATACAAGATAGTGAGATTGAGTACTCTAAGAGTGTGAGTACATGATTTCATCACTGGAATGCATAGCATTTGACATGCGTACTTGAGATACAGGCATAGAGACACATCTCTTCATGCTACCCGGTTTTGGTGACATTCATGGCTTCACTTGCATATCAACATGTGGGTAGAGATGTACTTTCCTCATGTTATCTGAAAATGAAACATCTTAATTATTGTTGAAAGATTATTGGAAACAATTGTAGCTTTCGGTGATTTGGTGAAAGGAATTGAGTTTTACTGACATCTTTGAAAAACATGCCTATTTTCCCATAACTATGAACGAGCTGAGCATCATACATTTGAGTTGATTTTCTTTCACTATTTTTATTATGGTGTTATGGACTGTTGCTGGTTATTGGAGTTGGACTCTGACCCTTTTCCCAGCTCGTCACTACTTTTAACCTAAGGTTAGGTTTGTTACTTATTGAGTAGATGGGATCAGTTTTACTCATACTACACTTCTGCACCTTGCGTGCAAATGTTGGATGTTGATGTTGCTGCGTATGATGGGAGCTTGATCTGAAGATGTACCTAATTTCCAGTTACGACTATCACTTGTCCTTGGTAGCATTTATGTTCCTTTACATTTCAAACAGATGTTGTAATTATTTCAATTCAATCTTATAAAAATCTAAATCTTATAAGCTCATGATTTGTACTACCAGTCCTTGGGAATTCCTTGTATGAAAGTTGAGTTACTTCTTCATTTATTTTTTAATTAAATCTTACTTAATCGGATTGTTGATAACTGATTTATCTAGCGGGTTGGGGTTAGGTGCCATCACGACTAGTTTGATTTTCAATCGTGACAAGTTGGTATCGGAGCTCTAGGTTCATAGGTTCCACGAGTCATGAGCAAGTGTCTAGTAGAGTCTTTCGGATCAGTATAATGACGTCTACACCTATCTTCGAGAAGCTACAAGGCATTTAGGATAATTTCGCGCGAAACCTAACTTTTTGAGATCCTCCCACACATTCATATGCGCATGTGAGCGCTCGGTATCAGCTATACAACGACGGCTCGTGATTCCATGGATGAAGTGCTAGATGTGATTTCTGTGTGCTGATGATGGGCCAGTCTGGAGGACTTGAAGTTGGGTTTTGACTGTAGCTTGACCACAAGGATTGCGATTGTGTGAGCACGTGCTTTTAGACTTATATATCCGGCAGTCTCCCTATGAGTGGAATTCGTAGCTCGATGTCTATATGATGAGTATGATGTGACTGCGGGAATTCAGATGGTTTGAATGTGACAAGAAAAGTTTGCTTGGGATGTGAAAAAGATTATTGGATGCTAGATTTTGTTTTGGATGTGACATATAGTCTCGAGTTATGAGTGTATTGAAAGATCTTTTATGTTGTTTAACTGTGGAACAAATTAGATTCTCATGCCTTGCTGATGAGTTTAGACTCAAGAAGATTAAGTATTTGCGTAGTAGTTGTGGCTGTGAAAATGATATAGAGAGATGTATGGATATATGATCCTTATGATGTTTTGTGGAGGCTTTCTTTCCTACCATTAGGTTATATTTGTGCATTTGAGTTTGGATCAGTTGTAATAGTTAGCCTGACCGTCACATGGATGAATGCGAGCGTATCAGATGATTTAAAGTTTTAGATGGTTTGTGTTACATGAGCTTATGAAGGATTGAGTTGAATTTTGGTGCGAGATCATGTCAGTAATAGAGTATGGGTATTATTGTTTATCGAGTGTTTTGTTCTATGGCTTTGAGCCAGGTGGGGGAGTCTTCTATCGACAGTTTAAATGCATGGTTATGTGTTGTACTGGTTTCTGTTTGAGGCATACTAGTGAATCGAATATAACTTGCAGATATTAAGAACGAGGATGACTCGAGTAAAGGAATTTCTGGATATAGGTTATGTTACACTTTATGGGTATATGGGAATCATGGAATGGTAGAGTTGTTATTGTGGAAGATTTAGTGCGCATGGAGAAGAAGCTTGCTCGATTGCATTAAGGTGAGGTTACTTCTTTAGGTGTTGTCGTGATAATGGGGAACATATCGTTCAAGCCCGTTTGATCTTTGCAATGAGATTTGAGCGGAGTGGATGACTCTCGAGAAGGTTCTAATGGATTCAAGATTTATTTGTAGCAATTGAGAATTTTTCGGACTTGTATATGGCTAGAATCTAAGATTTGCATCGGATGGTGTCGGGACTTGCAGTATTTCTATATTATTATGGATTCTACATTTCAGTAACAGGAAGGTGAAGGAAATAGCTTTATATTCACAGAAGGTCTCTTCAGAGTGGGTGTCTTGTTTATGGTATTTTTGGGGTGCTTACGAGGGAATACAACAACTTATAGGCCTTAGGGTGGTTCAGTTTTATACTAGGATCTCTTGTGGTGAGCTTTGGGTAAGGATCACCGTGTTCTATCTAGGAGAAGTGTCGACTTGAGGGTAATTCAGAAGGAACTCGGAGAAATAGGATATTGGTAGTAGGTTAGATCAGCACGGTAATGGATACAATTGATTCTTTGGGTACTTATGACATGGTGAGTCTTTGCAAGTGTTTTTGTGGCAATGCTCTTGGGTTTCGGTGATATGCATTAACTTGGTTGAGTTAGAGATATTCAGTACTGATGGCTTCTTATGTGCAAATGGGTTTCGAAGAGTTCTCGATTGTTTTTACCACAGTTTGAGATGGATATTTCCTACCGGTGTGAGGAGCATATTGTGCATTGTGATTTTCTCTTGGATGGGATCAAATGGAAGGTTTCTGGCTGATCGGGTATGTATTCTATTGGTGACTTAGTGTTGATTATGAGATTCTCGTACTTTTCATATGATGGCATGGTAGATGTGGTGTGTTGTATGGATTGAGATTTGCATGTGCAAGGTCTCAGACCAAATTTGGAGGGAAGCTCATCAATTTTGGACAACATGGACAGTTTCAGATATGTAGATGAATGTTATAACTACTTGGTAATTCCTGAGAAGGGTACGCATTTCAAAAGGCGTACTGTGTGTTGACTTGCATATGCTTCATTTGTATTGAGGTACTCGCTTAGTTGATAGACTACTGATGTTCAAATTTTGCTATGTGGCATGAAAGAATTATAGAAATATTTCTCGTGGAGATGATTGTGTCTGAGAGATGTGTTAATCGCTCGCTTGGTGGAGTTGGGATCGGCCATGGATTCATGTGTTCTATGGATTTGGAGACTGAGAGTTCTCGGTAACAGATTGTTTCGGGGTTGTGTACTGTGAAAATATGGCCAAAGCTAGCTAGATGATAGTATGTGTTTTGGTTCAGCCATTCTAGACTTTCAGAGGGTTATTTATCTATTTGAGGATAACCATAGTTGATTTGGGGAACATTGGTAGGTACAATGAGGATGTGTATTCTACACCGGGTCGGGGTTGACTTCATACTACTATTGTTGAGGGATGTGCCATTTTGTTAGAGTTGAGCTCATTCGTGTTCTATTATGATTTATGTGTTACTCCTCTATAGTGCGAGGGGTTACAATTAGTTGGTTATATACACATATGGTGCGGTTCTGTTTGGGCCTTATAGCAAAATTTGAGCGAGATGGGTATTAGGGTGTTGAATGAGTGACTGCACAATGCTTATGTTTTTTTCGGACTATGGTATTGTGTTGTTTGCTTCTTAAAATTATGGTCATGCACTTATGTACTTGGCGTCGAATTGCTTATGGTTGTTGATTTTGAGCATTAGGGGATCGAGGTATTTCATAAGGATCAGTGTTTGGATGGGTCACGTATTATAGTTGGGCTATGATAGAATATTATCCTTTGTGTTAGATTCGTGTGTCTTGGTTCCACTATGTATGATGGGTTCATAGCATTTCAGTTGTGGTGGTGCTTGTTGAGCTTGTAGGAAGGTTCTCTTATCTGAGTCATTTCCTATTTTTGGGTGCATTTGAATTGTTGTGTATTGGTGCACGGATTGCGTAGTTGTGGCTCTAGGTTGAATTGGTGGGGCATGTCATTGGGCGATTGTATTTGATGAGATGGGTTCGTAGGACATAGAATGGATGCTATTAGATTTGATTACAGTATGCATAAAGGAATATTATCGAAAGCCGGCTTAGAAATTGGCTATAGTTCTTGTCGAAAGGGAGTGAGCTCCATGACTTGTTGACCTGATGAGTGGTTATGAGTGTCTTCATGTTTCTTTCATCATCTACAATTACGAATTTTTTAGAATGAGGTTTTATTTGATAAGAGGTTTATTTCCAGTACCAAGTTCATTTTTTCAAGCATCTACGGTGATTAGAAATTATTGCTATGAGTATTTGAGTTATGTGTTATATCATGTGATTGTGTCTTGGATTATGGTTATGGCTTGATGCATCTTGTTCCGACTTACACAGTGTGTAGAGGCGAGATTCGAGTCTTATAAGAAATTCTGGATGTTGGAAACTGGATTCTAAGGTTACGGGCTAAGATTGAATTAAAGATCTTCAGTTATGTTGTGTCATCAGGCTTATATGGATTAGGGTGATGTGGGATCACCCTCGGGTATATGCATGGTAAGGTTACACGGCGGTTTGATGGCTTTGGAAAAACTCTAGGCACATTCGAGGATGAACATATGCTTAAGTGGGGGAGAATGTAATGACCCAACCGGTCGTTTTGAGCCTTTGTACTTCGCTCGGTAGTTTGAATCATGAGTAGCTCCGTATGATGTATTATGACTTGTGTGAATCGTCGATTTTGATTTATAAGTTATTTAGAATCAATTGGGGAGAATGAATTTCACTATTTAAGCTTTAAGTTGGAAGAGTTGACCAAGTTTAACTTTTTAGTATTTGACCCCGGATTGGAGTTTTGATGGTTCAGTTAGGTCCGGATGGTGATTTTCAACTCGGGCGTATACCCGAATTTGCATTTGGATGTTTCTAGAAGGTTTTAGCACAAATTGGCGAAAATTAGAATTTGAAGGTTTGAAAAAGTTCATAAGTCTGTCCGGGAGTTGACTTTGAGGATATCAGATTCGGATTGCAATTTCGCGAATTAGAATAGCTTTGTTATGTCATTTGAGACTTGTGTGCAAAATTTGAGTTCATTTCGGAACTTGTCAGTATATTCAGACGGGGCCCCAGATGGCTCAGATGAGTTTCAGACATAGTTCAGATCATTTCAAATGATTTTTACATTGTTGGTTTTTTGCTGTTAGTTGGATCTTCTGGCTTTCTTAAGGATCACAAAGGCTTGTTCGCGATTGCAAAAGGTGTTTTGGTCTGATGTAGAATTTGCTTTCCGCGTTCGTGTGAGTATGAAAGCATTCGCATAGGGAGGGGCTGGTCTTCTTCGCGTTCGCAGCTGCTTCTACGCATCCGCGTAGTGTTATGGGCTGAGCTGGTCATGAGGCATGTTTCCTTTTCGCGTTTGCAATGTTGTTCCTGCAATTGCGTTATTTGGTGAGCTTTGTGTATCACGTTCGCTATGCTATTACTGCGATCGCATAAAGTAATTCAGGGGCGGTGCATTTTTTCTTCTTCGCGATCGCGAGGGTATTTTCGCGATCGCAATTCATTAATTCATCCAGTGATTATAAAGTACTCTATTTCGGGGGTTTCAGCCATTTTTACAAATTTGGAGCTATGGAGCTTGGATTGAGAGATTCTTGAAGTAATTTTCACCATGTGGATAGGGATAAGTGTTCTTTACTCATTTTTGATTTTATATCAAGAATCTATCTTCAGTTTTGGCATTTGATCGAGGGTTTCAAGCGAGAAATTTGGTATTCTTGTCTAAAGTTTCATAGAGTGAATTTTTGAGTTTTAAACATCGATTCAGAGTCAGAATTGAATGAAACTAGTACGATTGGACTCATAGTTAAATGGGTTGTCGGATTATAAAAGTTTCATCGGGTTTCGAGGCGCGGACCCGAGTTTAACTTTTTGGTTGATTTTGGGCTGTTGATTGAAGATTCGACTCCTATCATTTGAAATTGTTTCATTAGGCATTTTTTTATGTTCTTGAGTTGCTTTGCTTGTTTGGAGCCGTTTCGAAGTTTGGTACACGCAGGGTGACATTTTGAAGTATCGTTTGGCTTGCTCGGTATTGGACTTGGCTGTTTGAGGTAAGTAACACATCTAAACTTGGTTTTTAGGGTATGAGACCCCGAATTACATGTTATGTTATTGTTGTTGAGGTTACGCGCATGCTCGGTGACGGGCGATGTGGGCGTACACCGTGTGAATTATGATTTAGTCGATTCTATGAAACTGTGTAGCTATCTTATCTGAACATTTTTACTGTACTCCATGTGTAAGAGCACTTGACCTGTAATTTATGCTAAAAATCATGTTTAGGATATATGATGTTACTATTGGGACTCACAATGGTCATTTTTTGTTGTTACGTTATTTGCTTAATTGTAGTTATGTACTTAGTCGCATTCATCATTACATATCATATCTTAGCCTCTATTATCGTATATTATCACATCTCGTATTATTAATTGTGGCTGTTTAGCATGAGTGTTATGAGCCCGAGAGACTAGAGAGATTGATGACTGAATGAGGCTGATGGCTTGTTGTGAGTGATATTTATGGGATCAGGTTACATGCCGCAACATGCTTTATTGATTTATGCTAGGATTGGTCTTATTATAGCGCTTGGGCTAGATCGGTCCCTTTGGAGTCTGCATATCCACAGTGGGCAGAGTTGCTAGAAATTATTTATATTTGGGCTGGATCTGCCCTGGTTTATTTGCATTTGAGATAGATCTGCCCTAGTTTATTTGCGTTTGAGCTGGATCTGCCCTGTATATTACTGAGTGACTGAATGTGCTGAGTATTGAGCATGATGAGCGAGAATACGAGACAGTGAGATTGAGTACCCTGATAGTGTGAGTACATGAGTTCATCACTGAGATTCATTGAATTTGACATGCGTACTTGAGATACAAGCATAGAGACACATTTCTTCATGCTACCCGAGTTTGGTGACATTCATGGTTTCATTTGCATATCGACATGTAGGTATAGAGATATACTTTTTTCATGTTATCTGAAAATGAAACATCTTAATTATTGTTAGAAAGATTGTTGAGGAAAATCACAATTTTTGGACTTACTCATATCTTTGGTGATTTGGTGAAAGGAATTAAGTTTTAGTGACATCTTTAAAAAACATGCCTATTTTCTCGTAGCTATGAACGAATCATCATCCCTCTGAGTTGTTTTTCTTGCACTATTTTTATTATGTTGTTATGAATTGTTGTTGGTTATTAGAGTTGGACTCTGACCCTTGTCCCAGTTTGTCATTACTTTCAACCTAAGATTAAGTTTGTGACTTATTGAGTACATGGGGTAGGTTGTACTCATATTACACTTCTGCACCTTGCGTGCAGATATTGGATGTTGATGTTGCTGCGTACGGTAGGAGCTGGATCTGATGAAGTACCTGCATTCCAATTACGACTATCACTTGTTCTTGGTAGCATTAGATTTAAATTCTGTTCCTTTACATTTCAAACAGATGTTGTAATTATGTCAATTCAGTCTTATAAAAATCTAAATCTTAGAAGCTCATGATTTGTATTACCAGTCCTTGGGAATTCCATGTATAAAAGTTCAGTTATTTCTTTATTTATTTTCTAATTATATCTTATTGAATCGGATTGTTGATAATTGGCTTACCTAGCGGGTTGGGGTTAGGTGCCATAACGACTAGTTGAATTTTGGGTCATGACAATGGGAGAATCTAACGATTTTTTTTTTTTTTTTACCGTAATTTTTTTTATTATTTTAAATTGGCAATTGTGACTTACATAAATGTTTAACACAAATTTGATATTACAAAATTCAAAGATCATAATATATTCGAATACACACAAAAAATTTAATGCTCGAATTGTCTCACATAAAGTGGGAGGAAGGAAGTATACACGAAATGCAGCTATTTTTTCCTTTTGGCAAATTGAATGTTAGAGTAGGCTTACATTAAAAGTTCGTTGGGGTAGTTGAACCCCCCCACCCTACCCCCTACTCCATCCCACAAGCCTTCTCCTTACACTCTTTAAATTCTCATACTAAGTTTTTTCCCTCTAAACACATCTCTCTTTTTATCTACCATTCTTCCTTAGTTTTTTCCAAACTCATTATCTTTTCTCACTTGGGTATTTCTTGTAAAAAAAATATCCAAGAAAATCCCTTATTTCACTTGTTATTGTTGATTGATTTTTGGGGTTGGTTTCAATTCTTGTGAATATATTATACATATACAATGGGAGATGAATCAAATGGAAAAGTTTCAATTGAGGCTCAAGAAAGAAGTAGTTATAATAACAAACTTCCTAATTTTCTCCTATCAGTTAAGCTCAAATATGTAAAACTTGGCTACCATTATTTGATTAGCCATGTTATGTATTTGTGTCTTGTTCCAATTTTAGGTGCTATTTCTGTTCATCTTTCTACACTTACTGTAGAAGAAGTTGTCCAATTATGGTACCAACTCAAATTCAATCTTGTCACAGTTATTTTATGCTCAGCTCTTATGGTTTTCTTGGCTACACTTTATTTTATGACTAGGCCAAGAAAAGTGTACCTAGTCGATTTTTCGTGTTACAAACCTAAACCCGATGTTATGTGTCCTAAGGAATTATTTATGGAAAGATCAAAACAAGCTGGGATTTTTACTGATGAAAATTTGGCATTTCAAAAGAAAATATTAGAGAGGTCAGGTTTAGGTCAAAAGACATATTTTCCAGAAGCACTATTGAAAGTACCACCAAATCCTTGTATGGCTGAGGCAAGAAAAGAAGCTGAAATGGTTATGTTTGGTGCAATTGATGAATTGTTGGAAAAAACTGGTGTTAAGGCTAAGGATATTGGGATTCTTGTGGTGAATTGTAGTTTGTTTAATCCAACTCCATCACTTTCTGCTATGATTGTTAATCATTATAAGCTTAGAGGAAATATTATGAGTTATAATCTTGGTGGTATGGGCTGTAGTGCTGGATTAATCTCAATTGACCTTGCCAAACAGATGCTACAGGTTTGTTCCTTTGCAAGACTATTTTTTAATACTAGTGTTAGTATTCACGGTAAAGTTGTTACCGTGTGACCTATACATCACGGGTCGGGCTGTGGAATCAACCACTGGTGCTTGCATCAGAGTAGGCTGCCTACATCACACCCTCTTTGGGTGCGGCCCTTCCTCAAACCCTGTATAAATACGAGATGCTTTGTGCACCGGGCTGTCCTTAGTGTGTTAGTATGAAGTATTTTTACAATCTCAAGTTAAGTTACCTGCAATAACTTGGTAATTGTTTATAACAAATTTGATGTAACAACCTGAGAAATAGAGTAGATAATATGTTATTATATGTTAACTTACACTAATAGTTATGTTAACTTACACTGATAGTGAATTTGTTACAATATTTAGACTTATGGTGCTTGGAATTTTCAAAAATGCCGACGGATTTGTACTGGATCCTTTAAAAGTAATAAAGTTTTGCATGATTGACACCAGTGCAATAATATTTTTGAAGAATCCGACAAACTTTTTTGGCCTTTGTGAGAATATTAGGTTACAGTACTACTTTTGAGCATGTTTTGGGATTCTATTAAGTTTCATGGAGCACTATTTTTATGTTAGGCTATATCCAATAAAGCATTTTATTTGTTTTCTGGTTATAAATTGTGTGATATATAGAGAACTCTTAGATTAAAGAACTTCTACTTTGTTTTAAGATTTGTTTTTTACTATTTGGATAATGGACCTCAAATCTCAATAGAGAGTGAATTAAATTTATAAGATTAATTCATATAATTGACTCCAACTAATTTAAGATGCTAGCTTTTAATGCTAATCCCACTTCTCAAAAAATCCTTCATATTAACTTTCTCCCATGTGGGAAACTGAAGTCAGTTTTCTACCAATGGTCTTAGATTTTCCATTGTGCTTTAATTTCAATAACAACAATAACATGTGCAGTGTGATTTTACTTGTCGGTTTAGAGAGGATGGGGTGTATGCAGACCTTACTCCTTATGTGAGGTAAAAAAATTGTTTCCGATGGATCCTCGAATCAAGAAAAGTGTTTAGAAATAAGGATTGCGCTTTAATTTTCTTACTTGAAAAAAAGGGCAGTCCGGTGAACGTACTAAGCTCCCGCTATGCGCGGGGTTTAGAAAAGGGTCGGGCCTTATCTTGCATTTCTACAAGAGCCTGTTTCCGGGCTCGAACACGTGACCTCCTTGTCGTATAGACACGAATTTGCATATAAACTATTTCTAGTTATTAATAATAGTTTGTCAATGATAACTTATCCATATGTTATCACATGTTGTAACAGGTGCATCCCAACTCTTATGCACTAGTAGTCAGTATGGAAAACATAACACTCAATTGGTACTTTGGTAACAACAGATCAATGCTTGTTTCAAATTGCATTTTCAGAATGGGTGGTGCTGCAATTTTACTATCAAATAAATCCTCAGATCGTCGTCGTTCAAAATATCAACTCATCCACACAGTACGTACACACAAAGGTGCAGATGACAAAAGCTATAGTTGTGTATTTCAAGAAGAAGATGACAACAAAAAAATTGGTGTAGCATTGTCTAAAGACCTAATGGCTGTAGCAGGAGAAGCCTTAAAAACAAACATCACAACTCTTGGGCCAATAGTCCTCCCTATGTCCGAACAACTACTATTTTTCATCACATTAGTCGCGAGAAAAGTTTTCAAGATGAAAATTAAACCGTATATACCAGATTTTAAGTTAGCGTTCGAGCATTTCTGTATTCATGCAGGTGGAAGGGCGGTGTTGGATGAGTTAGAGAAGAATCTTGAGTTAAGTCAATGGCATATGGAGCCCTCAAGAATGACATTATATAGGTTTGGAAATACTTCAAGTAGTTCATTGTGGTATGAATTGGCATATACTGAAGCTAAAGGAAGGATTAAGAAAGGAGATAGAACATGGCAAATTGCATTTGGATCAGGTTTTAAATGTAACAGTGCAGTGTGGTGTGCACTTAGGACAATTAATCCTGCTAAGGAGAAGAATCCTTGGATGGATGAGATTGATGAATTCCCAGTTCAAGTACCTAGAATTGTAACAATTAATGATTCCTAAAGTTTGATTTGTGGGAAGCAATTATGTGATCATTGTAATATTACCTTTGTTATTATTATTACTTGGTGGATGCGTACTTTGATTATGCTTTAAGAAAGCAATACAATTACTTCTGTTTTAGCTAATGTACATTGCTATATTTTTCGGTTTTTTTGTTGTTGCTATTTTTGGTGGTGTATTCTTGTCTTTTCTGTCTTCTTGAGCCGAGGGTCTTTCGGATAATCGTCTCTTTACTCCTTCGGATAGGGCTAAGGTTTGCGTACACACCATCCTCTCCAGACCCCAGTTGTAAGATTTTACAGGGTTGTTGTTGTTGTTGTTGTTGGTGGTGGTGGTGGTGTGTTTGTGGAGAGGAAGATCAGGTAGACTTAAGAAGTTACGGAGAGGTAATTAGGCATGACATGATGCAGGACATGACCTTGATAGGAGGGTGTCGACGTCAAGAATTAGGGTAGAAAGTTAGTAGGTAGCTGAGTGTAGCTCTTTTTCATTCCTGTAGTATTAGTATTATTCTCGTATTTTCTTATACTTAAATCTTTATTGCTTGTTTTTTTCCGCTTATGTTTTCTTATCATCTTATCTTGTTGCTTGTCACTGTTTGTTATTACTGTTTCCTTTTTTATCTTTCCTTGAGCCGAGAGTCTATCAGAAATAGCATTTCTGACTTCACGAGGCAGGGATAAAGTGTGCATAGGTAAAAGCATATATGTTGCTTACCAAGAAAAAAAAAATTATACTTCTATTGTACGCCCATCTCAAAAAAAGAAAGGGAGGTTGTGAATATTAGCCAAAAATGTTTGAAAAAATAGTAGCCAAAGAAAATAGTGTTTTACTCAATAGTAATATGTGTCATTCTTCCGAGACAGACGGAGTATTGAGCCATTTGGGCATCACATATTATATCACTATATTTCGTATAAACTGAATATTAGTAATTGCAAATAATATTTGTTCATTATCACTTTCAATTTACAAATACTAGATTATTGTATTTAAAATATTAGTGAAATATTAAATGCTGCGTGATAATGCACTGAGAAGCTGTATAAAATATGAATATGCAACATGTTAGACAAGTTAGAAACCAGCTGTTTCTTTGCTAATACCGTGAGAAAGAGGAAACTGAAAAGAAAAAGAAAAAGGAAATGGGAGGTGAGGGCGAGAAATTCAAAGTTTACGGATTTGAGATTCCACTTCCTTTTAAGTTATTGGGTTCTAAAATAATATTTTATACATATTCAAAGGTTTTCTTAAGATAAATATAGAGCTTAACTAGGTTCGGCCGACCTCATAACCAGGGGCGGAGCTACCCTTGTTTGAGGGGTGTCCACCGACACCCCTTTGCCCGAAAATAACATTGTGTAGATAGGTATTTTAAAAAAAAAATTGAATATATACAAGGGGTTGACAATTCTTAACACAAGGCAAAATCTCGGTGCAATGGTTAAGGAGCGTCAAAAGTTAAGAAAGGTTGCAAGTTCCATTCTCGATTGTAGCATAATTTTTTTTTATTTTAACATTCATTTATATAAATCCTGGCTCCGCCACTTCTTTTAACCAACAACTAACTCAGCTCATGAGTGGAATAAAAACTGGAAATTGCTGCAGATGACTGCTATTTTCTGGGCCAAGTCTGAAAACTTGAAGGACTCGACAATTTGCTGGAAATGCTGAGTAGAGTGAGACAACTTGACCTAAATTGGCGGTCACAATTAAGAACAAAGAAAAAAATGGTACCATTGGAAAATGTGTACAATATTAATGTAGTCGGTCGAAGATTAATTTGGGCAGCTTACTTAATGTACTCAAAGTTTTCTGATTTTCAGTTGGTTGTGACTCTATCTCATTCACAATAAGTGTCCAATTTATTTTTTTATTTTAGTTCAAAATAAGTATTCAGTTATGTAATCAAGAAAGACTTCAATTTGTTTTTACAAAATAACCCCTATGTATATATCCTTAAAAAGTTTTCTTACTCCTCACATTAAATGTTTATTAGGGATAGTTTAGTCATAGTAGGTATTTTTTATATAAAATTTAGTAATATTTTTTTAATGGGCGTGCTAAAAATAAATTAAACACTTATTGTGAACCGAAGGAAATAAGGAATAAGGACAGTAGAGAGTAAAGATTAAGAAAGATTCCAAACTATGTGCTTTTCATATTTGTGGAATTTTGTTCGGTGTACTGAAAAACAAGGAAAAGTCTTCGGCCAATTACCTTGTACAATCAAACTTTTTTATAATAGTCTTATTTATTTGTTTTTTAGTTGCTATAGTACATTATTATTATAGAGAACATATATATATATATATAATGATCTGATCGGTCGTTTTGAGCGTTTGCATTCCGTTCAGCTATTTGAAGTCATGAGTAACTCTATATGATGTATTATGACATGTGTAAATCGTCGATTTTGATTTTCAGGTGGTTCAGAATTAGTTGGAAGAATGAATTTCATAATTGAAGCTTTAAGTTGGAAGAGTTGATCAAGTTTGACCTTTTAGTATTCGACCTTGGATCGGAGTTTTGATGATTATGTTAGTTCCGGATGGTGATTTTGGACTTGGACATATGCCCGAAATTTCATTTGGATATTTGTAGAAGATTTCAGCACTAATCAGTGAGAGTTGGAAATTTGAAGTTTTTGAATATTCGTAGATTTGACGGGGAGTTGACTTTTATGATACCGAGTTCGCATTTTTGTTCTGGATCATTTGGAACTTGTACCGCAAAATTTGAGTTCATTCCGGATTGATTTGATATGTTTCGGCACGAGATTTGGAAATTGAAAATTTAAAGTTCATTAAGTTTAAATTTATATGCGATTTGTCGTTTCGATATTGTTATCTATGATTTGAGGCCTCGAGTAAGTTCATATTATGTTATGAGACTTGTTGGTATATTCAGACGGGGCCCAAAGTGGCTCGGGTGAGTTTCAGGGTGGTTTTGAACCATTTTTAGGCTATTTTTAGTTGATGATTTTTGGCTATAGTAGTGCACATTGCGATCGCGTAGAATTGGCCGCGATCATGAAGAGTAAAATGGGAAAAATGGGCCTGTGCATTGCGATCACGGAAGGCTTTTTGCGATCGCGTAGAGGAAAATTCTACTGTCACTAACCCGACTTTGGAAGCTTATATTTTGCCATCTATAAGGAATATGGAGATGATCCAAAAATAAAAGTTGTAGCCCTTTGTGTCTAGCTTTCAGAAAATCAAATCGTTTGGCATTTAGAGTTATGTAAAAAAAGTTATGGTTATTACACTACATGCTATGTATTTGAGAAGAGTTTGGGAAGAGTTAATAAAAGTTTGTTCATCGTGATCGCAAGGAAATGGCCGCAAACGCATAGTGTAAAACTGTTCTGAAAATGTTTTGTGCTTCGCGATCGCGAAGGGTAAATCCCTGGGCAACAGAACTTAAGTGTCACGACCCCAAACTCGGTCATGATGGCGCCCTGCCGCGAGGCTGGGCAAGCCTGACCAACACCTTCTCAATACAACGATTCATCCCAAACATGAAGCAATAAGGGGAACATGGCAACTTTAACAATAAATTCTGAATAACTGAAAAGATAATGTACGAATAGAAACCACGACTGAACAAGTACTCCCAAGACTTGGGGTCACGAGTATAGAGCCTCTAACAAAAACCAAGTACAAGTCTGAAAGATGAAATACAAATGTCTGAATAACAAGAAATAACTGATAAGAATAGAGCAATTGGTCCTGCGGACGCTGGCAGCTACCTCAATGCTCTGGCATCTGGATAAGCGGCAACAGCAATGCTAAACCTCGGAAGCACCTGGATCTGCACACAAGGTGCAAGAAGTATGGGGTGAGTCTACCAACTCAGCGAGTAATAAGCATGTATAAAAACCCGAAGATTGGAAATCCACAATAAA
>MU680692.1:11673-24672 GCA_026770625.1 Nicotiana glauca | reverse complement strand
GGACGTCGCAGGACGTGGCAAGACGTGGGCAAGGCACGGGTCAGGACGTGTCAGGACATGGCCATGGCACATCTCAGGACGTGTAAGGATGTCGCAGGACATGGCAGGGCGTGGCCATGGCACGAGTCAGGACGTGTCAGGACGTGGCAGGACGTGGGCATGGCACGGGTCAGGACGTGTCAGGACATGGCCATGGCACGTGTCAGGGAGTCGCAGGACATGGCAGGGCGTGGCCATGGCACGTTCAGGACGTGTCAGGATGTCACAAGACATGGCCATGGCCATGGCACGTGTCAGGACGTGTCAGGGCATCGCAGGACATGGCCATGGCACGTGTCAGGGCTTGTCAGGACATCGCAGGACATGGCAGGGCATGGCCATGGCACGATTTAGGACGTGTCAGGACGTCGCAGGACGTGGCCACAGGATGTGGCAGGACGTGGGCAAGGCATGGGTCAGGACGTGTCAGGACATGGCCATGGCACGTCTCAGGACGTGTCAGGACGTCGCAGGACATGGCAGGGCGTGGCCATGGCACGAGTCAGGACGTGGCAATACGTGGGCTATATATATATATATGCCGAGGCGATGGCCCGATCCAATAGAAATTATATGTGCACTTGCCGAGGGTCGACGGCGCTCCTATAGATGCATCTATTCATACCGAGGCGATCGGCCCCATCCGCAAATAACAAGCAACATCAAGTATACACACGAAGGCACATCAATAGTCAATAATGCCATGCAAGATTTCAACAAGTATACAAGTTCGTTCTGATTCCCCCTTTCAAGTCTCTAGCATATCCTAGGCGATCATATTAACAAGACAATATAGAGATTTCTATAAATAAAGCATGGTGTGGGCCCTAAACTACCCGGACAATTAGCATAGCAGTAGCTATGCACGGACTCTCGTCACCTAGTGCATACGTAGTCCTCGCATTTAGCAACAATTACTCAATTATTATTCCTATGGGGACAATTCCCTCTTACAAGGTTAGAAAGGAGACTCACCTCGCTCCAAAGCGCACTTCCAATATCAAGAACAAGCCCAATCCCTCAATTCGTAGCCGAACGATCACAAACTAGTTAAATAAAGTAAGAACTAGTCAATATAGGCCTACAAGATTGAATTATAACTATTTAAGCGATTTTCCAATCTTTTTCACAAGTTTCCTAAATTCCGACCCTGGGCCCACGTGCCTGGATTCTGAGATTTTTCGAAGAAAGTTGTTCTCTATAACCTAAGGATCAAAAATATATGAATTCTAGTTCATTTCATAACAAATTTCGTGGTTAAATCTTAATTTTTTTAAAACCCTAGGTCTAGCTCTAACCCCTTTGATTTCACCTAGTTTTTAGTGTTTAATCCACTTAATATACATGCATTTAATCTAATAATGAGTGGAATTAACTTACCTTGAAGTTCTATATTGAAATCCCCCCTTTGGAAGCTCCCAAATCGCCCAAGTGTAGAGAAGAATGAAATAAATGGTCTTTGAGCTCGAATTAAATGAAGCTCACTACCCAGCGATTTTCGTATCTCTGGTTAGGGGAGCGCATCTGCGGTCCCGCACTTGTGGAAGAAGAGCCGTATCTGCGGAATTGGCCAAAAGGGTAGGAACCGTTTATGCGGTCTGAGGCCCGCATCTAAGGAGCTGCATCTGCGGCTGGGGAGCCGCTTCTGCGGTCTGGGCCTGGATTGCCCCTGGGCGCTTCTGCGGAGTTCTGACCGTACCTGCGGTCCCACATCTGCGGCTCAAGAATCGCAGATGCGGTTATGACAGAAGTAGCAACTTCAACCCCTTAGGAATTTTCCTACTTCACTCGAGCCTCGTCTGCTTGACGCTCGGGGCTCCTGGGCGCCGCCCGAACATGCCAACAAGTCCAAACTCACGAGATGGACCCACCCGAACCCTTAGAACACCCGAAACAACACTAAATCTAGGAATCATCCCCTAAAACCAAATGAATCAAACTAATGAACTTCAAGTTCTTAATTCTCCTCTAACGGGTCAAAACGCCCTTAAACCACTCGGATTGATACCAAATTTTACGGGCAAGTCTTAAACGATAATACGGACCTGTACCGAGCTTCAGAACCAAAATTCGAGCCCGATACCTAGGAAATCAATGATTTCTTAGTTTCTTTTATTCTTTAAAACTTCAATTTAACTATTTCCAATAATAATTTATTACTCGGGCTAGGGAACTCATAATTCAATTCCGGGCATACGCCCATGTCCCATATTTTTCCATAGATAAATTTCGGACCGTCAAATCCTGAATCCGGGTCTGTTTTCCCAAAATGTTAACTGAAGTCAAACTTGGTATTTTAAGAGAATATTAAAGAAATAATTTGGACATATTTTTACTCAAAACTCTTCAAATTCCCGAACTAACCATCCCTGCAAGTTATAAATTAGGTAAAGCAAGTGCGGGAAGTTTTATTTAAGGGAATGAGGTTCTAAAAGGCAAAACGAACAGTCGGGTCATTACAAAGAAGCTCTTACTATGAGTCTTTACTTTCCAACCAAAACGGTTAGAAAGTGTCTTCCAAGATCTCCCATCCATTGGTGCGGTCTTCAGTAATCTGTCTATCCAACCACGGAAATTGGGAACATCTTCCACAACTCCCACGGTTGCTAAATAAACCTAAGCAAAATTAGAAAAGTTGATAAACTTGAAGGAAAAAAGGTATGGACAGGATAAAAGACTTACGTCCAAAGTTTCGCTTCTAAGGGAAGGGAACGTTATCTTCAGCCACTAAACCAGCAGTGGGGGTAGCAACAAACCGGGCATACCAGCCACAGTCCTTGTCATCCTCAGGGCTCACCAAAACCCTCTTACTCTCGGCTACTAGTGTGAAAACACCATTGCGAAAAAGCCTTGGGAAGTAAAGATGAATTAGGTGAGGGAAAGTAAAGGGAACACCAGCTGAATTGGTTAAATGCATTAAACAGGGAACAACCCTCCATATGATTGGGCCAATTTGACCCAAAAAAAAATCAAGGAAATGACAAAAATCAAGAATGACTGGGTCAATAGCTGGTTTGAACCCTAAGGTGAAAGGGTATGTGTAAACAAAAGAAAACCCCATCAAGTAAGAAGTGATTCTCTGATTTGGGTTAGGAATAATAATAGGAAAGTCATCACTCCAATGGCAATCTTTACGAACTACAGGAGCCAAAATTTCTGTAATCTGAGTGGGAAAAGCATCAGCACGATCTAAAGTAGAAACCTGATTCTTAAGAGATTCCTTGTCATGATAAAAAGACAATTCCGTAGGGACTATCTCTTCTACTAAAGGCTCACGTAATGGTTCATAAGGTTCTTTACCCCTAAAGGAAGATTTTTGAGAAAGGGAACCTATGGTTCTAGAAGAAGGACCATAACTAAGAGATAAAACAGAAGAACCTCGTGCAGATCCCGAACTATGGTGCCTACCTCCCCTTCTGCCCCTATTAAGAGCACTAGGGAAGGTATCAATAATAGAATCCCATCTAGAGTTAGGGTTCGATGAAGACATAATAAAAAAGGATGATACGAGGAAGAAACAAACAGAGATTTGAGAAATATAATGTTTAGTAAACTTTATGAGGTAAAAACAAAGAAGGAAGTTATATTTATATTGATGAGCAACCGTCAAAGGGAAAAGTGCAATGATGGAAGGACCATAAAAATGATAATTGACACTTCGTGAATAGGGAAGCCGAAAAGAAAGCCTAAAAAAGTGCTGCAAAACTGCAGAACCAATAGGAAGGTGACAGGTGTGAAACGCATTAAATGAAAGTGACAATTGAAGTGTCAATTCTGTCACAGCATTAATGGTGACAAAAATTTCCTTTTTAATAAAATTCACTTCCCAAGTATTCAATTGATGAATAAATGGCAAGTGGGGGGACTATCTGTATTGGGAAAAATTAAGTTTACATATTAAAATCGTATGGAGATGACGTGTCGTGACACATAGGCTGGTCAAATGGTCAAAGAGTTACAGCTAGCCAAGAGGCACGCGTGGCAATTGATGTGATCAAAGGCAAAGGAATAGGCATCGGCGGTTATTCAAGGGATTCAGTGCCCATACCTATTCAAGGCATTTAAGTTCGAGAAATCAAGAAGAATCAAGGGAATGAATCTGACAGCACATGAGGGTCCAAATACGGTATTTAATAAGTATTAAATACTAGAAACGTTAGAGAATCTATCTTAAATGTAATGATTATGTAACGTAGCATTCAATGTCATAAATTGCCCATAATATCCTTGTTATGACAAAGGCAAGACATACATCTCAAAAATAGCTATAAAAAGGAGAGGGCTGAACAATTGTAGGGACACAAAAAATCATCTGAATATACTTTGGTTTACTTATTTTATTCAATTATACTCTGGCTATCCAAATTACTTTCTTTTATATATTCTTGGGATTATCAGTAACCCGTGTTCTTTTAAATTATAGCTTTAGTCAAAATTTTATTTTTTGGTTAAACAGTTTCAGTAGTGTTAGTCATTTCTATTTCTCTTGGTATGGTTGGGAGTTGCATAGAAATGGGGTGTTCAGGGGAATTTGATAGGAGAATTGATTTGAATGAAGGAATATGATCATGGGGGATGGTGAGTGGGATAGAGTTTGATCCATGAATAGATGGAGTGGGAGATGAATCTGGTGGTTTTGGAGGAATGGAGGAAGGGGACATTGATGAGGATGTAGAGAGCATTTTTCTTTTTTAAAGAATTTTTTAGTCTTCTTGGACCATCTTCACGTTAATGCCATGCGTTCCTGGTGCCTTATAGATTATTTGTGGCTGGCTTTCCTTTTCCTTCCCTTCACTTTTTCCCCCTTCATTTTTCAAGATTTATTTGGTGGTTTTATGTACTTCCACGCTATATTGATTCAATCCTTTAAAAAGTAGATGATATTTCAAATGCTCTCACTTTAATAATGTAGGTTGTAGATCTGGTACTAAAGTTTATGCGCATAATCCTTTCTTGGTTTATAGTTCAATTTTCATCTTACAAATTATTCTCTATGCACCTGTAATTGATTCATTTTTATTACTATTACTCTTCTGAATGCAGTGCCCTCCATATCTTTAACTTATGAAATGTAATCAGATTATCCAAGGATAATTTTTCTCCAAAATCCATTACTTCTTCCGTGACTATCCAGATTTAACGCGTTGAAGGGCTTTCCCATTTAACATCTATTTATTGTAGTTCTAATGTATGTTATCCCTCGAGCATGCATATACGTATAGTTGGCTATTCTTAATATTACATATGAATGAATATGTTTTTGTATTTGTATTTTGTGGAGGGAAGTGGTGGACTGAGTGATGGACACTTGTAAATGGTGACTGCGAATAGATTTTACAGTCATAAAAGTATATTATAGTATTGTAGTTGTGGATAGAGTCCACTAACATTGAGTTATGAAGCATTTCTAGCTGTCCCATTGCCTAATTACAGCATCAATATCATGAATGAATGATATCTCTCATTGTCAGGATTTGCCCTGAATTTCTAATTTATTAGGACTCTCTTTCTTGAAGGAATGGAAAAAGATTCCTAAAAGGTTTAAATATCCTTAATATGTCTTATCCTTTTCTTGGAAGACAACTTTTACACATCTATGAATTAAGGATCTCTACGTCTCACAAGAGCACCAAAAAAAAAAACCCACAATGTAGTCACTAAAGAGTTTTCTTTGAGGGAAGATTTTTCTCTCGATAGTTTTTCTTTTTTTATATTAGTTTTATCATATGTAGATCAATTAACCAAACCATTATAAGCAATTATGCTTAGTTTAGTATATTTTTCTTTTGTCGTCTAATTTATCGTCCACCAAACTTTACATTGTTAGTTTTCGCATGTACCATGTTATTTCGATCCCAACATTCATAGCAGCTAAATTTTGCTCTCCCTTGATGAAAAAGGTATTTCTATTTGAATTCCATGTAAATGAGGATGGGATTCACATAGACAAGCACACATGTAGATTCCAGCAAGAATCACGCTCATAGAGCTGTTTGCAAGTACAATTCATAGAAATTGAATTCAAGATTGAGGTACAAAGTAATAATGTGATTGTTCCTTATTCCTGTTTTCCTTGTTGTTTCTTCATTTGTTTCCCTCATAGTCATATTCTCATACGTATCTAGAGAGCCAGTTTGTATATTTTATATATCATGCATGTCACCTCTTTTAGTACTTGATTTATTTGAAGATACTTTAACTGGAATTTGATGTTTGTGTAAAGGCGAAGTGAAAAGAAATTCTTAGGTGTTCTTGGATGTGGCAGTTTTTAATTTTTTGAATGCTTGATCTTATTCAACAAAAGTTAGATATTCTAACTAACATGTCGATTTTTCCAATATAACTATTGTAGACGATTAGATGCCTTTAATAATTGATCTTGTTGAAAATTTTAGCGTGTAATTAGATCTCAAGTCAAAATTCTTTAATGGAGGCCTCTCAGTAGCACCAACATGCTTAAAAATAAAAAAGTTATGTGACCAGAAGAAATTTATCCCATTCAAGAACTTTCATTTAAATTTGAAAAAAATAAGTTCTTTATTTTTAAGCTGGAGCCCCACTGCTTTAAAAAATGTATTTGAACATATATTATCTAAATCTTATTTTAATTTCTTCGTCGTAATTGATAATTAGATGTTACATATTTATCACATTATACAAAAGGGGTTTGGTGAGTTATGCATATGCTACTGATTTTTCTAATATTTCGTTGTAAATTACGCGTTAATCTTTATCATCTGCAACACTTTCTTTCCCCTATTTCCCTTAATAATTCTTTTTTCAAATTCTTCTTTTTGTTGCTTTTATCGAGTATTTAACCACAATATTATTTATTATTTATTTATTTACTATCCATATCTTATTACTATTACAAATATGAGAAGCGTAATCAATGTAAAAAGTTGAATTATTAAAATGTATATTACAACGTTTTGCTTTAAAAATAAAAAATTTATGTATAAAACGTCTCTTGAAATTTTTAGCTTAGTTATTTTAATCATGAGTATATACAATCTTCTGCTAATTAAAGGTGTTTATAAATATCTTGGTATAAGAAAACTTTGAGGTATCAAATAAATATTATATTCCTGTCCTGCTTAATACTAGCCAATTACTTCCTTAAATTTTATAAAATTTGCTTCAATTGTTCTTCCTTTATTGAATTCGTTAAATATTAACACTAGTAATTTTTCAGAAACATACACTTTTTTTGTACTTTTTAAAAATTTTATAATTCAATTTCTAATAATATTTATATGATAGTTTAAAATTTTGTAATCAACAGTTTATATGGGGCACATGCGCAACGCGTGTGCTGAGAGACTAGTATATATATACACACACACACACACACACACGTAGTCAAAGACCAATAATTATAAGCATGAATAACAAATATAAAGACAAAAAATTGAAAAAGAATTATGATAAAATGAAACATAAATTGTTTAGAGTCGCCTTTTCAAGATTACACTCATTGGCAAGGAAAAGTATGCCAGTGCCTTGATTGACACTAAAGCGCCCCCAAAGCGAGATGAACCGCTCAACATGTTTTGAGCATCGCTTCAGGGCTTAAGCGCGCTTTAAGAGAGCCTTTGACAACACTTGATTAGTTATACGAAGATGATAATATTCTGATTTTTATGCTTTCGTTGAGGGGAAAATGCACAAGTACCCCCTGACCTATACCCGAATTCCTAACTACACACTTTTTCTTCACGGGAATCCTATTCCCCCCCTAAACTTATTTTAAATGGAATTATTTGCACCTTTAACACTGACGTGGCATAGTGTGTGTATCACTCTACCAAAGGAGAGTGAGAAGAAGGAAAAAATGATTTTCAGATTATTTTTTGTTCTTTTTTATTCATTTTTACCATTTTTTTAACTTTTTTCCCTCTTCCTTTTCCTTTTTCTTTGTCTTTTTTCTTTTACTTTTTTTCGTTTCTTATCTAATTCCGGCGGATATTCATTTACCGGTGACTTTATCTAACCATTTTTCTTCTATTTTTTCATTTTACACATAAATTAAACTCTCAAAAAGATCTATTCATAAGCAAAGCAAAATACACCCAGATTTGGGGGAAAAAATTCATCATCGGAAAACCTTCCCACGCCGAAAAATAATGATGTATTGAAATTTTAACTGGAAAAAGTTTTCTCAGCTTATATTCGTTTCTATTTCTTTTGCTCTCCCTCCCACACATAAATTACACTTTCATGAGATATATATATATATATATATATAGCAATAACAATGATTTAAAAAAAAACAGGAAAAATCAACAGTTGCACGGCATCAACCTTCGTGTTTTTACTCTCATTCTCACAAAAAGCAATCAAATAAAATGCACGGCATCACCCTTCGTGCTTTCTCTCAGATAACTCTCATTTCATGGCAGGGAATTATCCTTTGTGCAATTATAGTCAAATCAGAGCACGGAATGTCTCTTAGTGCATAAATAATCAAAATATGGCACGGAATGACCCTTCGTGCAAATATAATCAAAACATGGCACGGAATGACCCTTCGTGCAAATATAATCAAAACATGGCACGGAATGACCCTTCGTGCAAATATAATCAAAACATGGCATGAAATGAAAGAGAAAACAGGTGATGACCCCTTTGGGTCGTCACATTCTCAACCTCTAAAACAACCGTTCATCCTCGAACGGACAAAAGAAAGAAGTACCTGAGTCGAGGAAAAGATGAGGATAACAGCTCCGCATATCAGACTCGGATTCCCAGGTCGAGGCCTCAGGGGGCTGACCTCTCCACTGAACACGAACAGAGGGAAAACTCTTTGACCTCAACTGCCGAACCTGCCGGTCCAGAATAGCTACCGGCTCCTCCTCGTAAGATAAATCCTTGTCCAACTGGATAGTGCTGAAATCTAACACGTGGGCTGGATCGTCGTGATACCTCCGAAGCATGGACACATGAAACACTAGATGCACGGCTGACAAGCTAGGTGGAAAGGCAAGTCTATAAGCCACTTCTCCCACATGATCTAGAATCTCAAATGGGCCAATGAACCTAGGGCTAAGCTTGCCCTTCTTCCCAAATCTCATCACGCCCTTCATAGGCGACACTCGGAGCAAGACTCGCTCACCAACCATGAAAGCTACATCTCGAACCTTACAATATGCATAATTCTTTTGCTGTGACTGAGCCGAACGAAGCCTGTCCTGAATGATCTTGACCTTATCCAAGGCCTCCTGAACTAAATCTGTACCCAATAACCGAGACTCTCCCGGCTCAAACTATCCGATTGGAGACCGACATCGCCTACCATACAACGCCTCATATGGAGCCATCTAAATACTGGACTGGTAGCTGTTGTTGTAGGTGAACTCTGCTAAAGGAAAAAACTAGTCCCACCAGCCTCCAAAATCAATGACATAGGCTCTGAGCATATCATCCAATATCTAAATAGTCCTCTCGGACTGGCCGTCTGTCTGAGGATGGAACGATGTGCTCAACTAAACCTGGGTGCCCAACTCCTGCTGAACTGCTCTCCAGAAGCGCGAGGTAAACTGCGTACCTTGGTCCAAAATGATAGATGCCGGAACCCCATGAAGGCGAACAATCTTTCGGATGTAGATCTCAGCTAACCTCTCCGATGAATAAGTGGCTGCAACAGGAATAAAATGCGTTGACTTGGTCAGCCTATCAACAATGACCCAAATAGCATCAAACTTCTTCTGAGTCATCGGAAGTCCGGTAATGAAATCCATGGTAATCCTCTCCCACTTCCACTCGAGAAGCTCAATCCTCTGGAACAAACCATCAGGCCTCTGATGCTCATACTTGACCTGCTGACAGTTCAAACACCTAGCCACATATGCAATAATATCTTTCTTCATCCTACGCCACCAATAACGCTGCCGCAAGTCCTGGTAAATCTTTACGGCGCCCGGGTGAATAGAATACCGAGAACTATGGGACTCCGCTAAGATCAACTCTCAAATTCCATCGACACTGGGAACACAAACTCACCCTTGCAACCTCAAAACACCATCATCATCTAAGGTCATCTTCGTGGCACCTCCATGCTGCACCATGTCTCTCAGAACACATAAATGGGGATCATCAAACTACCGATCACAGATACGCTCCAATAATGAAGGACGAGCGACCGTGCAAGCTAACACTCTGCTAGGCTCAGAAATGTCCAACCTCACAAACCGATTGGCCAAGGCCTGAATATCCAAAGAAAGCGGTCTCTGGCTGACCGGAACATAAGCAAGACTACCCATACTGGCAGACTTCCTACTCAATGCATCGGCCACCACATTCGCTCTCCCTGGGTGACACAAAATAATAACATCATAATCCTTCAATAGCTCCAACCACCTCCGCTGTCTCAAGTTTAACTCCTTCAAGTTGAACAAGTACTGCAGACTCTTGTGATCGGTGTATACCTCGCACGTTACACCATATAAGTAATGCCTCCAAATCTTCAAAGCATGAACAATGGCTGCCAACACTAGATCATGAACCGGATAATTCTTCTCGTGGATCTTCAATTGCCTAGAAGCATAAGCAATGACTCGTCCATCCTGCATCAATACCGCACCAAGCCCAATACGAGAAGCATCACAATAAATTGTATAAGGCTCTGAGCTTGTGGGCAAAACCAATATCGGTGCCGTAGTCAAAGCTGTCTTGAGCTTCTGAAAGATCTCCTCACACTCGTCCGACCATCTGAACTGGGCACCCTTCTGGGTCAACCTAGTCATCGGGGCTGCTATGGATGAAAATCCATCCACGAACCGGCGGTAATAACCTGCTAACCCTAAGAAACTCTGAATCTAAATCGCTGAAGCTGATCGAGGCCAATTCTTGACTGCCTCAATCTTCTTCCGGTCCACCTGAATACCCTCTGCTGATACGACATGACCCAGAAATACAACCGAACTCAACCAGAACTCGCACTTCAAGAACTTAGCATACAACTGACTATCCTTCAGAGTCTGAAGAACCACTCTGAGGTGCTACTCGTGCTCCTCCCGGCTGCGGGAGTACACCAAAATATCATCAATGAAAACTATCACAAACAGATCCAAGTAAGGTCTAAACACTCGGTTCATCAACTCCATAAATGCTGCTGGGGCATTGGTAAACCCAAATAACATGACCAAAAACTCATAATGCCCATACCGAGTGTGGAATATTGTCTTGGGGACATCAGACGCCCTAATCCTCAGCTGATGGTAGCCATATCTCAAGTCTATCTTTGAAAACACCTTTGCACCTTGAAGCTGGTCAAACAAATCATCAATCCTTGGCAGTGAATACTTGTTCTTTATCGTCACCTTGTTCAACTGCTAGTAATCAATGCACATCCTCATCGATCCATCCTTTTTCTTCACCAATAACACTGGCGCATCCCAAGGAGAAATGCTAGGCCTGATAAAACCCTTCTTTTCAATTGGTCGTTTAACTCCTTCAACTCTTGTGGGGCCATGCGATACGGCGGAATAGATATGGGCTGCATGCCTGGGGCCAAATCAATACAGAAGTCAATATCCCTGTCGGGCGGCATACCCGGTAGGTTTGAAGGAAAAACCTCGGGGAACTCCTGAATAATAGGAACAGAGTCAATAGAAGGAACATCTGTGCTGGAATTGCAAACATACGCCAGATAAGCTAAACACCCCTTCTCGACCATACGTCGAGCCTTTACATATGAAATAACACTACGGGTGGCATGACCTGGGTCCCTCTCCACTCCAATCGGGGCCAGTCTGGTAAAGCCAAGGTCATGGTCTTGGCGTGACAATCCAAGATAGCATGGTACAGGGACAACCAATCCATCCCCAATATAACATCGAAATCCACCATGTCTAAAAGCAATAAATCAACACGGGTCTCAGGACCCTCAAACACTACCATACAGGAATGATGAACTCGGTCAACCACTATAGAATCACCCACCGGTGTAGATAAATAGATAGGGATTACCAAGGCATCACTAGGTATAGCCAGGTAGGGTGCAAAATATGACGACACATATGAATACGTAGACTCAGGGTCAAATAGCACTGAAGCATCCCTATCACAAACCAGAATAGTACCTGTAATAACAGTATCTGAGGACTCAGCCTCTGGCCTGGCTAGCAAAGCATAACACCAGGGCTGGGCCCCTCCTCCTTAAACCATGTCTCTGGGACGATCGGCTACTGGCTGACCCCTACCTCTGTCGGTCTGAGCTTCACCTCTACGGTCCCTACCTCCACCTCTATGATCCCTACCGCCGCCTCTAGCTAGCTGGGCAAGCTGTGGATCACCTGGTGCCTGAATCATGGGGCGAGGACCCCGCTGCTGAGAACTACCCGAGGCTCGAGGACAAAATCTGACAATGTGACCGGGGTCACCATACCCGTAACAAGCCCTCGTCTGCTAAGACTGCTGGCCCTGTCGACCTGAATGTCCTCCCCGGAAGCTCTAAAGTGGAGGTGCACTGATGGGCTACTGATCAGAATAATGCTGTTGAGAACCACCACCGCCTGGAGTACTATGCGAAACCTAGAGTGCTGACTGAAAGGGCCTCGGTGGATGGCCTCTACCATAAGAATCCCTACCTCTAGATGAGATACCACTGAACCTAATGGAATGACGAGGCCTCTTATCCGGCACATGACCACCTCCTCGTGCAAGGGCCATCTCAACTCTGTGGGCCTCATTGGCCGCCTCCTGAAAAGAAATCTCACTACCAGCTCACATAGCCATCTGGAGACGGATCGGCTGAATCAATCCATCAATGAACCTTCGCACCCTCTCTCGCTCCGTGGGGAGTATAACAATAGTATGGCATGCAAAATCTATGAACCGAGTCTCATACTGTGTAACTATCATGGAGCCCTACTGGAGGCGCTCGAACTGCCTACGAAGTGCCTCCTGCTGAGTGACTGGGAGAAACTTCTCCAAAAATAACTCCGCAAACTGATCCCA
>MU680692.1:0-10413 GCA_026770625.1 Nicotiana glauca | reverse complement strand
GGGAAGCATACTATGGGGGAGTACAATCCGGATACAAAGTCAACAACTTAAGTAAGAAACAGGGCAATAACAATGATTAACAAAAAAAAATAGGAAAAATCAATAGTTGCACGGCATCAACCTTCGTGCTTTTACTCTCATTCTCACCAAAAGTAATCAAATAAAATGCACGACATTACCCTTCGTGCTTTCTCTCACATAATTCTCATTTCATGGCACGGAATGATCCTTCGTGCAATTATAGTCAAATCACATCACGAAATGTCCCTTCGTGCATAAATAATTAAAACATGGCACGGAATGACCTTTCGTGCAAATATAATCAAAACATGGCACGGAATGACCCTTCGTGCAAATATAATCAAAACATGGCACGGAATGACCCTTCGTGCAAATATAATCAAAACATGGAACGAAATGACCCTTCGTGAAAATATAATCAAGACATGGCACGGAATGACCATTCGTGCAAATATAATCAAAACATGGCACGGAATGAAAGACAAAACAGGTGATGACCCCTTTGGGTCGTCACAAAATAGAAGAAATAAAGTATGGGTGTCCTATATTGCAACTATCTTGGGAACAAAATAGGACGCTTAAGGTAATTAAGGTGTACCATTTCATTTCTTCCCACAATTTCTCATCATCTCATAAAAGATTTGTGATGAGTTAATTTGAAAATCCGTGAAAAATTATAAGACTTGGTTATAAAATGAGTTAATTTGACTTCGATCAACATTTTAGATACACGGACCCAGACCTATGATTTGACGATCTTGGAGTGTCCATAGAAAAATATGGGATTTGGGCGTATGCCCGGATTCAAATTCCGAGGTCCCGAGCCCGAGAAATGAATTTTAAAGGAAATTGTTTTCTAAAATTGTTTAAGGAAATTTGAAATGAAATTTCATTAGAACGTATTGGTATCGGGCCCGTATTTTGGTCCCGGCGCCCAGTACAGGTCTTATATATAATTTAAGATGTTTGTGTAAAACTTGGTGAAAAACGGACGTTGTTAGACATGATTCGGACCTAAATTGCTAAATTTGATACTTGATGAAGTTTGAGAAAAAGTTCTTGATTTTGAGGTTTGACTCATTGTTATTGAGGTTATTTTGGCGATTTGATCGTACGGATAAGTTCGTATGATGTTGTTGAGTTAGTATGTGTGTTTGGTTAGGAGCTCTGAGGGCTCGGGTGTGTTCCGGATGTGATTCGGGAAGTTTTGAACTTAAGAAAAAGTTACAAAAATAGTTGTTCTTCCTATTCGATTGCATAGGAAGTCTCGCAATCGCATAGAGTAAGTTTTTAGGTGTCCCGTTTTGTTCTATGCGATCGCATAGGTCCTTATGCAATCGCGAAGAGTAATCACAATTCGTTCTATACGATCGCATTCCTTTTTATGCGATCGCAATGCATTAAACCAACCCTTTAAAGGGAGCCTGTTTCTTCTATGCATTCATAATGCTTAGTCCGCAATCGCAATGGCCTTTTCTCCTTACTCTATGCGATCGCACTACATTCTTCGCGATCGTATAGACCATTTTTGCCCAGTTATTTTAAAAGACCCAAAACAATAGCATTTCGGGATTTTCATAAAAGTTCATAAACCCCTTCTTCTCCAAAGCACTTAGGCGATTCTTGAAGTAATTCTTCACCATAATCTCTTGGGTAAGTAATCTCTAACTCGTTTTCTTCCATTTTCATCAACATCTATTAGATTTCTAGGCTTGAATCATGGAATTAAAGGTAGAAAATTGGGTAATTGGGTAGAGTTAGGGCTTTTTGATTAATTATGATTTAGACCTCGTTTTGGGGTCGAATTATGGAACTAATTATATATTCGGGCTCGTGGGTGACTGGGTTATCGGATTTTGGTTTGAACCTCGTATTTTGACCAAGCGGTCCCGGGGTCGATTTTTGGATTTTTGGGGAAAATGTCTAGAAAGCTATAATTAGGCTTTGGAATTGAATTGCTTAGCATTTATTGATGTTATTAAATCAATTATGCATCGATACGATTGTGTTGGAGCCGAGTTCGAAAGGAAAAGCGGTGTTTGAGGCTTGAGCTAGCTGTGGAAGTTCGAGGTTAGGCTAGGCACTTACCAGCACATGGGGTCGGTTGTGTTGATACTACACTCTGTACTGTTTTGTGCAGACCCCAATGTTGTGGACTTTTGACCCCAGTGAGACTGCTAATTCTTGATCATTAGGCGACTCGAGCTAGCCTTACAGGCGTCCGCAAGCCTTGGCATCTCTCTCTATCGACTTTCCTGTTTCTTACATATATTTCCAGAGATAGTGTTGTATTTAATTCTTTCAGACCTTTATTTGTAGTACTCTTAGACCGTCTGTGAAATTGTGACACCAATTCTGGATAGTCGAAATTCAAACGGTTGTATTAGAAATTCATGTTCAGATATTAAATTGTTATCTTCCGCTTAATTATTTAAAGGTCTACTGTTTTCATGTTATTGCCTTATATTTGTTAAAAGGAAGCAATGTGATAATGAAGTAAGTAGCTAAGGATTGGCTTGCCTAGCTCTCATTAGTAGGCGCCACCACGACTCCCGATGGTGGAAAATCCGGGTCGTGACAAGATTACATTCACAGAAGAAATCACAATATGGGACAACAAAACAAAGACAACTTAATGTTCAGACAAATGAATTAGGATGTCGTAACTACGGACAAACCAGAAATTCCATTCCTAAGGAGAGGGTTTTAAGTTGTTATGAACCTAGCATGTCTGTCATTCACAATGATATAAAGCAAGAAAATCTTTTCCATTAAACACCACAAAATTTCAATGTACTCACATTTGTGGATAATAAGTATGGGAAAGTTAACCTTGAGATATGCCTTATGAGATATAGTACATGATTGCATGTTAAGAGAGGCAAGATAGAGAGAAGCATATTTATAGGAAGAAGGCTAAAATAAAGTGGAATGTTATTTAGTTGTAATGCAGGCGCCTGCAAACGTAGCTTAATTTATATTGTCAAGTAAGGTGAAATTATTTCAAGATTTTGCCTCTATTCTCTGTGGACAATAGACACTACTAGAAATCCGGGAAAAAGTGTGACGACCCTGCGGGTCGTCTTAAGAATTAATTCCCCGATCCCCTATTATCTGTTTCCCCTAAGTTCGTTTCTGCTATTTCATTTTTCTGGGACGTTCGGTGTTGGGTTTCAGAGAGTTTTGGGACACTTAATCCTTAAATGAGAGCTTAAGTGTTGGAAAGTGGTCTGTATTCCGAACAGTATGAAGACGGCCTCATAATGAAAATCCAATTGTTCCGTTAGCTCCGTTAGGTGATTTCGGGGTTGGGAGCATGTTCGGAATGTATTTTGGAGGTCCGTAGCTGATTTAGGCTTGAAATGCCGAAGTTTGAATTTTTAAAGTTTCCGGTCCTGTAATGAGATTTTGATCTGAGGGTTGGAATGGAATTCTGGAAATTGCAGTAGCTCTGTCATGTCATTTGGGATGTGTGTGCAAAATTTCAAGTCATTCGGATGAGGTTTGGTTAGGTTTTTGATCGAAAGCGTGTTTTGATAAAATTTGAAGTTCTTACGCTCAAATCCTTGATTTAATCGAGTTTCTAATGTTTTATTAGGTGGTTTAAGAGTGGGTACGAGTTTGAATAGGATATTAGGTGTTATTGGTGCTTTTGGTTGAGGTCCCGGGGGCCTCGGGATGACTTCGGATGGTTGATGGAAGGATTTTGGAAGTTGGGAGATATCAGATTTTTTTGCTACTTCTGGTATTTTCGCATCTGCAGCTTGGGAACCACAGATGCGGCATGGAGGATCGTAGAAGCGGATTTGGTCAGGGTCATCAGTTTCCGTAGATGCGGTGGGATTTCCGCAGAAGCGGGTCCGCATCTGCGAGACCAGAACCGCAGAAGCGGAGATTTGGTTCTTTAATGAAACCGCAAAAGCGGCATATATTCCGCAGAAGAGGAATCCGCAGAAGCGGAACCTGGCCACTTAAGCGAAAGCCATATAAGCGGCACATGGTCTGCAGAAGCGGGACCACAGGTGCGGTCACTTGATCGCAGAAGCGAAACCTCTGGTGTGAAATATGAAATTTGAGGGTTTAGTTTCAAAAGTTGGAAAATCAAATTGGAGCTCGGAAGAGGGCGATTTTGAGAGGATTTTGAAGAGGAGATCATTGGGTAACGTTTCTTTAATCCTTTCTAGTTATATTCCATCAACCTTTATTTATTTCATCATTTAATTTCGATAATTTGGTAGAAATTGGGGGAAAAGTTCTTAGACATTTAATTGAGGATTTGAGGGGTCATTTGGATCCGATTTCAACATTCTTGTTAAGTATAGACTCGTGAGACTACAAGGGTTCAGAAACTGTAAAATTTATCCAATTCCGAGATGATGGCCTGAGGGGCATTTTGGTCATTTTACCTAAATTTGCGTCATAGCTTTAAATTAAATAGTAGAATCATTTGCTCGAGATGTTATTTACGATATGTAATTGAATTGAATAGATTTGGGCCATTTGGAGTGGGATACTCGTGGCAAACGTGTGGTTTCAAGTTGATTTGGAGCCGGTTTGAGGTAAGTGGCTTGTCTAACCGTGTGTGGGGGACCTTTCCCCTTAGGATATGATATTTGGTAATTGAATGACTTATACGTGAGGTGACGAGCACGTACTTGAGCTAATTGTTGAAAAATTCGGTTTTACTTAATATAATTAGACTGCGTTTCTTTCTTATCTGTTGTATTTTATTTGCAAATTATAGATTGTGTTAGCTAGAAATGCATACTTAGTTGTTCTAAATTGCTTATTTGCTCAAGTTTCTTTGTTTGCATTATGTGAAGTATGTTAGGCTAGAACTACCTGTTGCCTTGTATTTTTTAGCTTCATTTCTGAATATCTTCGTGTTGTGACTGCATATTTATATTCGGACTACGGATGTGGGATTCCGGTAGCTCCCCCCTTGTTTGTTTACTTTGGGACTACGAGTTAGATTCCCGGTAGATCCCCCTACACATTTACTTTGGGACTATGGGTTAGATTCCCGGTAGATCCGCCTGCATATTTACTTTGGGACTACGGATTAGATTCCCGGTAGATCCCCCTACACATTTACTTTGGGTCTGCAGGTTAGATTCCCGATGGATCCCCCGGCACATTGATAGTTGGACTACGGGACGGTATCCCGGGAGATCCTTTGAATATACTCATATGGCGGACTACGGGATGGTATCCCGTAAGCTCCTTAGACAGTTGATGAAAGGGACTACAGGACGGTATCCTCGGAGATCCTCGTTGTTGGTATTTCCATTGAGCTGTTTTACTCTGTGTTATCTTATTCTCTGAATGTTAATTGTTGTCTCGTAGAACCTGTCTTACTTCATACTTGTACCCATTATTTCTGTATATTTCATACTGTTGCAAGACTTATTATTATTACCCAACCGAGGTTAGGATTGACACTTTCTGACTACCGCTGTGGTGTACTCATACTCCTTCTGCGCATGTTTTTCATGTGCAGATCCAGGTACTCCATCTCAGGCGCACTATCCTTGAGGCAGGGAGAGCTACGGAGTCTTTGAGGTACATCTGCCGCATCCGCAGACTGAAGAGTCTCCTTCTTTACTCTATATGTAGTATTTAGCCTTCTATGTACTCTTGTTGTAGACATCTCTGGAGATTAGAGCATTTTTTAGAGCTTCTTCTAGCTTGTGTTCCCGTGAGTTTTCGGGTTTTGGGGTGATATTGTAGACTTCCGCATTATTGAGTTGTATATGCCGAGCGGCATTTATATACAGTTTTTATTTTACTTGTTCAGTTTTAATTAATTATTCCGCAAGTTATATTGTTTTCCGCATTGTTAGACTTACCTAGTTATAGGGACTAGGTGCCATCACGACATGTTCACGGTGGGCGAACTGGGGTCGTGACAAAAAGCGACCAAAATTTGGCGACCAAAATTGGTCTGTCAAGAAAAGCGACAAAAGTTGGTCGCTAAATTGGAGAAAATAATTAAATAATTATTCTAAATACATTAGCGACCAAGCTTGGTCGCTTTTTGGTTGATAATTTCGTCAAAATATTGATCGGACTGGTCGGACTTGCTTGGTAAAAGAAATACTGAAATTAGCGACCACCGTTGGTCGCTAAAGGGGGACCCACTTATAAACTTTTAATAATTATATTATTATTTAAAAAATTTATAAAATATAAATAAATATAACTTAAAATTAGCGACCAAAGTTGGTCGCTCATGAAAGGGGAAGCAGATAGAAACCAATTTAGGTCGCTAATATGGGACCCAGTTATAAAATTTTAATAATTATATTATTATTTAAAAATAATTATAAAATATAAATAAATATAATTCAAAGTTAGCGACCAAAGTTGGTCGCTTACGAAAATAGAGACCAAGTTTTGGTCGCTAATCTGGGACCCAGTTCTAACGTTTAGCAATTATATTATTATTTTAAATATTATATAAAATATAAATAAATATGATTTAAATTTAGCGGCCAATTTTGGTCGCTAAATATAATTTCTGAAAAATTAGCGACCAAAGTTGGTCTCTTTTCAGGTCAACATTGGTCAAAATTAAAAACCACTTTTGTATTTAATATCCAAATAATATAAATGTAATCCATTAACACTTTTGTAATACAAGGGATGAATATACTAAAATATACTCTAAGGGAAAATGCACAAGTACCTCCTAACCTATATCCGAATTCCCAACTACACACTTTCTCTTCACGAGAATCCTATTATCCCCTTAAACTTATTTTAAATGGAATTATTTAAACCCTTAACCGTGACGTGACAAAGTGTGTGTATTTCACTCTCCCAAAGGAGAGTGAGAAAAAGGAAAAAATGATTTTCAGATTATTGTTTTGTTCTTTTTTACCAGTTTTCTTACTTTTTTTCCTCTTCTTTTTCCTTTTTCTTTGTCTTTTTTCTTTTACTTTTTTTTTGTTTCTTCTCTAATTTTGGCGGATATTCATTCCCCGACGACTTTGTCTAACCGTTTTTCTTTTATTTTTTCTTTTCCCACACAAATTAAACTATCAAAATGATATATTCATAAGCAAAGCAAAAAACACTCAGAGTTGGGTGAAAAAGCTCATCATCGAAAAACTGTCCCACGTCAGAAAAAAAAAAGATATATCGAAATTTTAACTGGAAAAAGTTTTCTCAGCTTATATTCGTTTTTATTTCTTCGGCTCTTCCTCCCACACATAAATTACACTTTATATATATATATATATATATATATATATATATATATATATACACACACACACACACACACACACAAAATACACTTAGATCGGGATAAAAATCTGTCGCCGGAAAAAATAATATTTGTGAAATTCCGACGACCACCATTTTATACTGCCAGTGAAAAAAACAAAAAGAAAGAGAATGAAATAACCAAAAAAATGAGAATAATAAGAAAAAAGAAAAATGGATAAGAAAAAGAAGAAGGAATAAAAACTAAAAATACATGTGGGGGCGCGTTTAGCTCACCACTTGCCAAGAGTTTGGTTGTCAGCTTTAAGAGTGCAAATAACTATATTTAAAATAATTTTAGGGGGTAATAGGATTCCCCCAAAGAAAAAGTATGTAGTTTGAAATTCAGGTATAGGTCAACGGGCTACTTATGTGTCACGACCCAAACCCCGCTCCGGTCGTGATGGCGCCTCTCGTGAAAACAAGGCCAGCCAGACAATCACAAAACACCTCTTTTAAGTAGTTAAACAATTCATAAGTAGTTTCAATATGATTTAATAATATTAATTAGCGGAAGTACAACCCAACACAGCCCTAGTCAGGGTGTCACAAGTCACTAGCATCTATTAGAGTGTAAATCCAACTACAAGGTCTCAAATATACAACACCGGAATAATGAACAAAAGAGAGAGAGAAACAGTGCTGCGAACGCTGGCAGTCACCTCGCTAACTCCTATAACTCTGCCTTTGATCAGCCAAAACTCGCTAACGGTTGGATAAATATCTGCATCTGCACACGAGGTGCAGGGAGTAAAGTGAGTACTCCAACTCGGTGAGTATAAAGGTAAATAACATCTGAGTAGCAAAAAATCACGTATAACAAATCATCATGCTGTATAGAGCAGTGCAAACCATTTTTGTGAAAAACAGTGAAACTGTGAAATCTTTAAAGAAACATCTTAGCTTAGTTTAAACCTCTTTGGAAAATGACTTTTTCAGCGGCCATGCAAATGAATGCAAACAAATAGTACAGATAAACACAGAAATCCACCCCTGGGCACAACACTCAGTCATCAGATAATGCCAGACAATCGGGTAGATATTGCATGAAGTAGCACAGACAACAGATAATGGCAGACAAACGAAGTAAAGTAAACACATAGAAAAGTGCTAGTACTGCTGCGGCGTGCAGCCCGATCCATATATCGCTGCGGCGTACAGCCCGATCCATTTATCGTCGACGGTGCTCACTAGGGGCGTGCAGACTCCGGGAGGGGCCCCTTACGGCCCAAGCACAATATCAAGCCATCTCGTGGCATCAAATTTAGGCCCTCGGCCTCATATTAAATTAGTATCTCACTGCTGCGGCGTACAACCCGATACAAAAGTATCCTCACAATACAGGCCCTCGGCCTTACTCAGTCAAAATCACATAAGCTACTAGGGCAATAGTAAAACATGATGCTCAGCTCAAATATTATTAGAAATATCATTTCAAGTATTAAAGCAAAATAAACTTGGTTGAGTCTTAAAAACAGTGGAAAATACATGACTGAGTTCAAGTATAAAATCAAAACAGTGAGGAAATATCAACAACAATCCCCGAAGGGTTCGAATAGCTGGCACGAAGCCCAAATATGGCAATCTGCCCAAATTATGATAATAACAACTAAATTTCAGTCAAATACACAGTGAATTCATCAATCCGGACGGACCAAGTCACAATCCCCAATGGTGCTCTACCCCACGCCCGCTATCCGGCGTGCAAGTCACCTCAATATAGCACTACGATGTGCAAATACAGGGTTTCAAACTCTCAGAATATCATTTACAATCGTTACTCACCTCGAACCAGCAAAATCTCTAGCTCGCAATGCCTTTGCCTCCCAAATCGGCCTCCACGTGCGTCCAATCTATCCAAAATCAGAACGAATACGTCACAATATGCTAAGGGAACAAAGCCCAAGCGAAAACAATCGAAACATATCAAAAATCTCAAAATTTGCAAAACCTGAGCCCCGGGCCCACTTCTGGAAACTCAAAAATTTTTACATCATTAGGTTCCTCATCTCCCCATGAGTTCATATATATCAAAAATACTAACATCGGAGTCAAATTGACCCCTCAAATCCCCATTTAAAGGCCTCTTAACTCAGGCCTTAATCCTCCATTTTTCCCTTTAATTCCTCCAATTACAGCCCTAAATTCGTGAAATACAACCATAGAATGGAGTTTTAGGTCCAAAATTCCTCACCTTAATGAAGTCTCTTGATTTTTCTCCTCAGAATCGCCCAAAAAGCTCCAAAGGTCGAAGGCAAATTTTGAATTTCACGAGACCAAAACTTCCCGTTAACCATCCGAAATCACCCCGAGGCCCCCGGGACCTCAATCAAAAGCACCAACACCTCCTATAACATCATTAAAACTTGTTCCAATCATTAAAACACCTCAAAACACATCAAAACCATCAAATTACATCGAATTCAATCTTAAGTTTCCAAAAACTTCCGAAATACACTTTCGATCAAAAACCTGACCAAACGACGTCCGAATGACCTGAAATTTTGCACACACATCACAAATGGCATAACGAAGCTACAACAACTCTCGGAATTCCATTTTGACCCTCGGATAAAAATCTCACCTATCAACCGGGATTCGCCAAAATACTAACTTCGCCAATTCAAGCCTAATTAAACATCGGACCTCCAAAACCAATTCCGATCACGCTCCTAAGTCATAAATTACCCAACGAAGCTAACCAAATCATAAAAATTCCGATCCGAGCTCATATACAAATAAGTCAACTCTTGGTCAAACCTTTCAAGTTCAAAGCTTTTAGCTGAGACTGTTCCTTCAAATTCATTCCGATTTTCCTGAAGACCAAAACCAACGATCTACATCAGTCATAATACATTACACGGGGCAAGTCATGCCCGAGAACTAGCGATCAAAGTGCAAAAGCTCAAAACAACCAGTCGGGTGGTTACATCCTTCCCCACTTAAACACACGTTCGTCCTCGAATGTACCTAGAGTTGTTCTAAAAGCCAAACACTCACTGAATGATCTTACCATGCATATACCCGAGGGTGATCCCACATCACCCTATCTCTGTCACGACCCAAACTGGAGGGCCATGACTAGCACCCGACCATACTTGCCGAGCACCAACGTACATTTTA
>MU680691.1:6870-31939 GCA_026770625.1 Nicotiana glauca | reverse complement strand
TAGACTTGATAACCATATCTACACATTTGCTTTTTGTCAATTTTAAGTACCGTTGGACAACACTCTTCGTTACCATGAACGACCCCTGCCAATTTGGGGCAAACCTGCCGATGCAGCATGATGTATTTCCATAGTATTTCTTTATGTTCTATCTGCCTTAGTTTCTCATGGTTCGGGCTTCAAATGATCTCAAAGTATACAAATATATTGTATTTCCCTCTAGTGCCCTTGTCATCTTCAAAATTGTTTCAATGCTTCATGACTAAACTGACTTTTAATATCAGACTGAGAATCACGTGTGCATGTCATGTCACTAGAGTCGACAGGAAAAGGACTGTAAGAGGAAAAGTGAACTAAACAAAAATGACCGAAAATAACAGAAAACAGAAAATTGCATTAGACAGATGATGAAAGGATTTGAACAACAAAACACGCAAAATAAACTAGGGTTACAACCATGGAACAAACCTAGACAACACTAAACGAGTTACTACGACTAAACAAACTAGGCAAAATAAGAGGGTATAAGGGTTTGAGTCACAAGACAATTTCCGGATTACAACCCTAAAAATAATCCGGACAATAGAAATGACAACAAAATAAACCACCAAAACTCCTCTCTGGCTGACCAAGAAATGGAGCGTCTTTCCAATTACCAAGCTCTGCATCTTAGCCACTGAGTTCAACATCAACATTGCTAGAACCTTCACAAGTATTCATCTCATTATCCTTAGCAACTTGCTTTTGGGTCCCTTTAGCCGACTCGTTCTTATGATCAACTTCCGAAACTAAGAGTGATAGCGCTGAAAGCTTTGCGGCCGGTGGCCCTCCGAGAATCTCAGAACAGTTCTTATATTCCTTTTCCACACAAATCATATCCTCCATATGCGTCTCATTGTGAATAGGCAATGGACTTTGGCTAGTATCTATTGCATTTGGATTTTGCACGATAATGTCACCTGCATCAATGAGCTTCTGGACTGCTCCCTTCAGATGCCAACACTCTTCTATGTCATGCCCCAGGGCATCTGAGCAATATGCGCACCTTTGAGAAAAATCAAGCTTCTTAGGAAGATGGTTTGGCATTTTTATCTGAATCGGCTTCAACATGTCCAATTTCCTTAGCCTCTGGAACATATTGGCATATGAGTCTCCCAATGGAGTGAAGGTTTTCTTTCTCTGCAACCTCTCGTTCTTAAATGCTTGATTGGGCCGGAAATCTAATCCAGGAGCATTTCGGTAGGCTCGTAGGGGCGGGTAAGACATTTGTGGACGTGGTGTGGGCCATTGCGAGCCTTGGAGATGTGGAACAAATAGTGGTTCATTGTAGACATGATATTGGGGAAGTGATGTACGATTTCGGGGGTTCTGTGGAGAGAAATAGCAGTCGGGAGGATTAAAAGGATATCCGCGGGGTCGATATGGAGACTAAGAGCATTTAGCAAGAGCGACCACTGGACCTTGTCGTTGACAGGGCTCAACAACATCTTTTTTGTCCATGGGAGGAATATCCTGAGAAACTTGTTCGTTCTATCTGAGCCAAAATTTCCTAAAACTTTCTTTAAGTTTCTTTTCCATCTGAGATGTGGAGGAGTGGTCTGGGACAATGTCTGTATTATTCTGAAAGTGTTGCACAAAATCTTGAGCCGTGTCATCCCATGTATGCCACTTACCAACATCTTGACGATTATACCAATCCAAAGTTTCCCCAATCAAGCTCTTACTGAAATACGCCATCAACAAATCATCTTTCTTGACAACACTGCAATAATCCCTCATATGGGCTACCGGATCTCCACACTCATCATTCAAGTTAAATTTTGGCACTTTAAACCTTGCGGGCAGGCGAACGTCAGGGAGTGTACACAACTCTTGGTAAGACATAATGCCTTGGTCTCCTGTCCCTTGCATATTCTTTAAGGACTGTTCTATATTCTTCAGCCTCCCAGAACTTGGAGGAAGAGTGATGGAGATACTAGGGTGATTGGGAGATGCCAAAGTTTGGGTAAGGGCATCATCCGAGAAACTAGATGGTGGCGGTAGTGGTGCCTTCCCAACCATCCAAGCCGTATACATGTTTGTTATGTGCTGCCTTAACATCCTTGCCTCATCAGCCAAGCCAGTGTCTTGTTCAACCAACCGCTTTTGGGTACCAATATCAACCAACCCAATTTTGTTGTTATCTGCCATTGCCTTTTGGCTTTTAGGTTGTGGAGTGGAGTTACTACTTTGGGAACCACAAACCAACCACCTTTCTGAATATTGAACAAAATGGAGCATCCTGTTAGCCTTAGGGCTTTTAACAGATAGGCAAATGCACATTAGGGACGCGATGCACCAAAGCAGTTAACCATTTCTATTATGCATTTTCTCGGTTGCTTGTGTCATCCCGATTTTTCCTAATCATGAACTCTCCTTCTATTGTCACTCACGCCTTTTCTTTTATTTTTTCTTTTAGTTGTGGTCGAATCTTAAAGAGATTGCCTATATATCATGACCCCGCATGAATCAGACCGAGCGTAGTTCTTACAGATAAGTACAAAAAATGACTAATAAAATTTTTGTTTTTTTTTTAAATTTTCCATAAAAAAAAAATGTGTTTATTACAACGACACTTTTTATTACAAGATTAACAGACTCTAACATCAAAATGGCAATATAGCCTAAAAATAGATCAATAGACTCTGACTGACAAATACAGATTTTTATTATTATATTTTTTTCAAAAAAAAAATCCTCACTGTTTCTCAAAAATTTTCATAAAAATATCTGATTTTATCAATACCGCCTTTCAACACTTTTCGAAGAAGATTTAAATGTGTTTGCTAACCGGCCAAAATTTTTGAGAAATGACCAAAGGTGGCTATTCTCGCAAAAAACGGCCTTCCGGCGTCCTTTTGGGGACATTCGTCTATTTTGGACAAGAATGACATTACCTTAATTTAAAACAATGACATTTTATTTACCCCTAAAAAATTTTAATTTTTTTTCCAAATAGTTGAGCCCGATGGGGGTTGTTTACGTATCCCACATCCGATGAGAATCAAACTTACGTAGTTCTGCCTAACAAAACCAACTATATATTTTTTAAAAACAAAACCTTTTCCTTCTATATATATATATTTTTTCTTCTTTTATATCTTGATTTTTTCCAAAAAGAGTAATTATTTCCCTCATTTTTTTATTTTTTATTTTTATTCATTTTTTTATTCTCCTCTCATTCTTCAAAAGCCGGTCAACATGTAACTCCGAAGCAAATAAATGTATAAGTAGCAAGTAAGATGCATCAGGATGGTCTTTTTATTTCGGGTACACCTGACCTAGACAGACCCAACCCCTGTGTTGAATCTCCAAGGTCAAATGCACGTGATGCAAACAAACGTTCCTATTAGGGATCCGGCATGAGGCTTTTTTATTCTAGGTTAAAATCTTATTGGAGAAAGTATCTAGACTGGCTTACTCGAGCGGACAACTTGAGCCGAGGAGGGTCAGTGTACCGGTAGCATTGCTTTCCAGCTTAACTGGTGGTGCTCCCCGCCTAAAACAGGTGTGACTAAAATCCTTCACCGGGTGACAAGCACCTCGGCTATCTCAAAGAAAGCGGGCTATGTCAAGCAAATGCCCAATTTTTATTTTAAGAAGACTCAGAGGGGGTGCGTGAGAAGACAGTTTATATGCACAGTTAAAAATTATAAAGCGGTAAAAAGCAAACAAGTAGCGCATTATGCTCAAACATTTAGAAAAATTAGATAACAAATAAAGCCAATCATAATAGCTATTCTAAGCTCGAATTCTTGAACCCTGAACCGAAGTTCTGGGTTCTTATCCCCAGCAGAGTCGCCAGAGCTGTCACACCTCCTTTTTACCTACACCCGGAAGGGTATAAAGAAGTTTTTTTTCAAGTAAAAGACAATCGAAACGGGGTTTATTTTTAAAAACTTCAGAGTCGCCACTTGAGAGATTTATGGTGTCCCAAGTCACCTATTCAAATCCTGAATCGAGGAAAGGATTGACTCTGTTTAATAGTCCGCGAACCAGAAATCCGAGTAAGGAATTCTGTTAACCCGGGAGAAGGTGTTAGGCATTCCCGAGTTCCATAGTTCTAGCACGGTCGCTCAACTGTTATATTCAGCTTAGTTATCTGATTTAAAATATTTTGAACCTATGTACAATTTTAACTTTTAACCGCTTTTATTCATTTTTAGGAAGATTGTAACATTATTAAAACACGTCTTGAACCACGTCACATAAATGCACCCGCGGTCTTTGATATATTTTAACATTGTTGAGATTTTGGATTTGGGTCACATAAATGCACACCCGAATTTAGGAAGGTAAATTATTAAAATAACGCACCTAAAGCAACTATGCGTTGTTAACTTTGCGAGGGCCATGGAAATTCGCTAAATGACACGCCTCGAATTCTAAGGATTTAAAATTAATTAAATGAGGGCCATGAGTTTTGAGGTTTTATTTTGGATGGAGTGGTATAAATTGATAAGTACAAAAGGCCTAAAGAAATGGGTTACCTACATGTATATCAGTGAAGCCTTTTGTTATAGCATACTACAATTCAGAAAGGTGGAGTTGGCATTTATGTGAAAATAACAAAAGACAGGTGCCAGCTTTGGGTTCATCTCCATATCATCTTTAAAAGACCGACTTTCGTTTTCAAATTCTAGAAAGAAACTAACAAAATTTTATAACAAAATAATGAATCTTAAATGACCATATGAGCACAAAAAGAAAAAAGAAACCATGTTGAGAACTATTCAGATGAACCAAAAGGAACAAAACAAACATGGACATACAAAAATGCATTTTTTTTGGTAACTAAACTTTTATTACCAAGTAATATTTACAATGCTTTGCTATAGCTTGTTCTGGACATAAGTCCCAGACTAAGCTACTTCCTCCTATTCTCTAATCTCCCTTATCTCTATCTATACATTTTCTAAACAACATGATAAGAATTCAGTTCATACAATTTCCTTCTCAAACATTTCTTTACATTACCTTTACAATGTATATCTTGTGCTAAACTTCTAGTAATTGCTTGAAAGACTCTAGCATTCCTTTCTTGCCAAATATAGTATAGGCTACCAACCATCATCATTCTGTAGACTTCAGCAGTTGCACTCCTTCCTCAACAGTGGTGTTCAGCCCATTGCAATTCATGATCCCAGTCCATAATAGGTTTGTCGATTTGCAGCCATCTCATCATAGCAACCCATATTTTCTTTGAGAATGGACATATAAAGAACAAGTGATTTATGGTTTCTGCGTTACATAGGGGACATGAGACATCTTCTACATAGCACCATATTTTTACTCTATCTCTTGTTTGGAGCCTTCTGTGAGCAGCCAGGTAACCTATGAATATCCATTTTGGTAATCCTGCATTGTTCCAGATGATCCTTCTCCATGACACTTTACTGAATTCTCCTCTACTTTTCAAGTACATATCTTTGATACTGAAATTATTCATTCTAATCACATCCTCCCAGCTTCTTCAAAATACTTCTTGGCTTTAAAGATATTTTGAATCACCCAAGAGGCCTGCTTTGGTTCAGTCCCCCATCCAGGATTGTACTTTTTATAGTACACATGAACCCATTGCACCCATAATTTGTCTTTCTTTTTGCACAAGTTCCATAGAAGTTTGCACATTGCAGCTTTGTTCCATGTGCCTATATCCAGCAAATTCACCCCCCTGCTACTCTTGGACAATACAATTTATCCCAAGCTATAAGTGCCTTTCTTGTATTCTGCACATTTCCTGTCCATAAGAACTTCCTGCAAATGCTTTCAATCAGCAGGATGAGCTTTTTTGGTAGTAGGAATATTTGAGACTAATACACTTGAATAGAGAATAGGATGCTTTTGATAAGTTGAACTCGTCCTGCATATGTTAGAAACTTAGTAGTCCATGACTGGATTCTCCCTACCATCTTCTCAAGTAATGGCTGATATTGTATCAATGTCATTCTTTTAGTACTCAAAGGTACCCCCAGATATTTCATTGGGAGGAGGCCTTTTGAGAAGCCCAACATTGTTAGTATCTCCTGTTGAGTATCGTCTCTAACACCTCCAAAGTAGATAGAGCTTTTCCCTGTATTAGCAACCAGCCCTGATGCTTGTGAAAAATCTTGAAAGCACTGGTACAACATGTTCACAGATAGATAGTCACCTCGGCAAAATAGCAGGAGATCATCAGCAAAACTAAGTTTTACTATGTTCAATTTAGTACATTTTGGGTGGAAGTTAAAGTCTAGATTCCTTTTTAAATTCTTCAGCAGTCTTGTAAGATACTCCATAGCCAAGACAAATAGGTATGGTGATATTGGATCACCTTGCCTCAATCCTTTTTTTTCTTTAAAGGGTACAAAATGATGTCCATTTATGACTATGGAATATGAAACACTTCTCATACATACCATAATTCAGTTCACAAACTTTCCCGGCATTTGTATGTTCCTTAGCACCTGCTCCATGTAGTCCCATTCTATAGAATCATATGCCTTCTTCATATCTACTTTCAGCATGCATCTAGGAGATATGCCCTTCCTGCCATAACTTTTAACAAGCTCATGACTCATTAGTATGTTGTCATTGATCAATCTTCATGGGACAAAGGCTGATTGACTCTCATCTACAATATCATTCATTATGCCTTGCAATCTATTTGTTAGGACCTTCGAGATAATCTTGTAGAGAATGGTGCAGTAGGAGATTGGCCTAAAATCTGAAACTCTATTAGGATTTGGTATTTTAGGGATTAAGGTTACTGTAGTGCAATTGATTGGATGGTATAGCTTATCTTCAGAAAAGAACTGCAGCACTTCTTCAGTTATCTTCTCCCCCACTATTGGCCAAGATTTTTAAAAAAATAGAGCATTAAAACCATCACAACCTGGTGCTTTGTTGTCACTTATTCCCATCAGTGCTTTGTAAATTTCCTCTTTTGATATATCTGCTATCAACTGTCTTTGTTGTTGTCTGTTGATCAGTGGCCCTTCTCTCATTATTACTGGGTTAATTGCTGGAAGTTTCCCAGTTGCTGATCCTAGTAACTGTTTGTAGAATCCCATTATCTCCTCCTCCACCTCCTATTTTTTCTTTGTCACTGTTCCATTGCTTCTTGTTAAGTTCTGAATCTTATTTTGAGAGTGTCTATTCTTCATGTTTGCATAGAAATAAGCATTATTCCCATCTCCTAACTGCAACCATTGTATTCTTGACTTTTGCTTTAGAATACTTTCCTCCACCCTTAGCCACTTCTCCAATTTCAGTTTTATCTCCTTTTCTGCTTGGATCATACTTCCTGGTTGGTCAGGATTTCTCATTTTCTCTTGCATAATGCTGAGCTGCTCTCTGCATTATGATATTTTCCCTCCTATAACATTATATTCCTCTACATTCAACTTCTTTATGGCTTGCTTCACCTTTTTCAGCCTTTCCCAAACATCTGCCATTTTGTTATATGTGTTACTTCCTTCCCAAGCTTTACTTACTATCTGTATGAAGTCTTTATGCTCAGCAAGATGATTCAAGAACTTGAAAGGCTTAGGTCTTGATTCTTCTTTATCCTCAAAGGTAATGCTCAATGGTGAATGATCACAACATCCCGGGTCCATTACCCATACCTCTAGGTGAGGCATTTTCAACATCCACTCAGTATTAACCAATGCCCTATCAATCCTACTATATGTGTGCCCATTTGTCCATGTGAAGTTTCTTCCATTAGTTCTCAATTCAGTCAAGGCAGCATCTTCCATAAAACTATTAAAGTCCTTTACTTCCACCTCTTGTACATGATTCCCAAGTGGCCTATCCTCCCTAGATCTTATGGCATTGAAGTACCCCATGATTATCCATGCTCCTTGTACTTTGTTATTGATTTGAAATAGATCACTCCATATCTTTCTCCTATCCTCCACAGTATGCAATCCATATACTATTGTGAACTCAAACTTTACATTCATGTTCCTGATAAGGATTGCATCATGAATGAGTTGGTCTATCTTTTCTATCACCACACATTCTACTTCCTTGCCATCCCATATCAACTAGATTCTCCCTTTACTACTGTGCTCATAGTTAGCTATCCAATCCCAACCTCCAGTGATCTTACTTATTATTTGACTTGCTTTTTGCTCCTTCACTTTATGTTCTAGTAATTCCATCATACTAATCTTATTACTTCTTATAAACTTCTTTACCTCCTTCTGTCTTGGAGTCTTGTTCAGACCCCTAATGTTCCATGTTATCATCTTCATACTGGAATGAATATAGCATGTGAATACCCTTCTCCCTCCTCCTGTCTCCTTTGTCTACTCGAGCCTTCCCCCAGTTGACTTGGGTGCAATAGTTGTAATCCTGATTCAGCTAGTAGATTAAAACCATTGATGGTACTTATTGCATCCTCCTCCATTTTCTCCTTACTTCTAGCTATAGCCTTCCCCGTTGCTTTTATCCAGCTCTACTCCCCCTCTTCACTATCCCTCCTTGCATTTGAGTCATCATTTTGTTGGTTATCTCTTTAGTCATTGTCAGTTGGTTTCTCTTGGAAGGTACTGATACGTGTTTATCTATCTTGTCATTGCTTCTTTCTTTTGGTAGCCACTCTTGCCTTTGATTTTGTTGTTTTACCTTATTCTTTTGCAGTTGTTGCTCATCTTTTCCACAGTTATGCCCAACTTATCGACAACATTGGTAGAATCTGGGACCCGGTCATATGCTACTCTTTGGCTAAATTCTCTTCCATTTGGATCTATTACTTTGATGAATTTTGGGAGTTCCTTTGTTATATCCATGTCTATCAGAACTCGTGCATAGGTGATTCGATCTAATTGAGTAGTGCAAGCATCAGAATACATCGGAATCCCTAAACCACTACTAATTCTACTTAGAGATCTAGCTCCCCAACAGTTCAAATGAAGATTCGGAAATTTCACTCACACAGGTATGGTTTGCAGGATCTCTTTGCTGGAATCAAAGTTCTCCGACCAGGCATTCACAATCATCGGTTTCGTACCTAGTATGTGTGGACCAGAGTATAATACTTCATCCCTATCCTCCATAGAATTGAACCTTACCACGAAATATCCCTCATTATGATAGTAAACCTTAGGTTTAGCTGTAAAATTCCATTCCGCCGCAATAAATCGCTCCATAGCTCCAATTGTTGGTGTAATTCCAACTACATAGACAATTAAAGCTTGCTTCCACTTCTTTGTCTCTTCTTCCACTTCCTCTTTACATAATTCCACAATTACTTCTCCATTTTTGATAGTCGGTGCGATGAATTTTAGATCCATACCTTTTGCCACCAATTTGTTCCCTGCAAACAAGTTTGTCCAATTCTTCTGATTCGCCCCTTTATCTACAGCTAGAACTTCATTTTTGTTATTATCGACTTTCGATATACTCTCATTTTCCCATTGAGCCTCCCCTGCATCTTCTGAGCTCCTCGTAATTTCCCCTAGTTGAGTTTGATTGCTATTGGGCTGTATGCCATTTTTCCTTTGATTAGATCCTCCAGTTTGTACTTGAGCAACATGACTTACTTTCTCCGTCTCGATCCCTACAGGACTCGTTGCATGCAGTGTTTTCAGAGCTTCCTTCATGCTGACAATGGCCGCCACTGTTCCATTGGATCTATCACTGTTTCCACCACCTCAGTTCTCCGTATCTCTGTAGCTTGTGGTTTACCAGCTTCCATGATGTTTCCAATCGGAATTGCCGTCGCGAGTTTCCTAGGTCTTCCCCTCCCCATTGTTGATCAGCGTATGTTAGCAAGAGCACGCTTATCATGCGCTGAGAGCATCTAGAGAGTTAATATTTGAATTGAGTGCAGTTTACAAAAATGCATTTTAAACTTGATTATAACAAAAAAAATACTTAAAGTAATTAATTTATTTAACACTATGCTAAAGAGAAAATTGTAGTATCACCACTATAATTTCTACAATACCATTTTGAAGCAGAGGAAGTTAAATCTTCATATGGTTAATTTAAGAAAATATGCGGCCAATAACATAAATTGAAGATAAGATCCTTCCACTAATGCAATCTATTATTTTTTTTAATATCTTAATGTTGGCAAAATGTTCAACTTCACATACTTCTTTAAAATTCAAAGTATGAACATGGTGCTACAAGGGCTTAAAATCTAAATGAAAACAAAACAATACCTGCTGGTTACAAGTAACAATACCTGGTGGTTACAAGTCACAAGCCAAGAAAAATATGTTATTAAAAAAACAAAGAAAAAAAAAACGAACAGAGTCATGAACATAATAAATTAACGTTAACATTTGCAAATCTCAATTCACTCAATAAAAAAAACATCATTCATGTAAACAGATCCAATACGAAAGAAAATCAAAAGAACCAAATCAATTTGCTTCTGCTTCAATAAAGAGGCTCCGTCATTTTTTAACTCAAGAGCTTGAATTACATACCTACTAGAGAGTCAATTTAAATGAATAAAATCTGGAAGTTGTAGAATCAATACAGCAACAACAACAAAATCTCTATCAACTCTTCTTCAAACCCAAGATTCAAGGCCCGAAATGTTGAAAGAAAAGTTTAATGAAAATTTTCAACCCAAATTTCTCTCCTCTCCCTATTTCTTTATTTTCTTCTTCCTTCATTCTCTTCTCAAATTTTCTCTTCTATTTATAGCAAAATTTTCGAAAATTTTCAGATTTTTTTTTAAAAAATATTTTATTATTTTATTATTATTTTTAATTAAAAGAAATCCCACTTACAAATTGCTTTTATTTTTTTATAAAAAGAAATCCCACCTTTCTTTACTTTTATTTTTTAAATTTCAACTTTAATTACTTTTATCTTATTTAAAATCCCACATTTTTTACTTTTTAAAAGAGAATTCCACTTTTTTAACTTTTCTTAAAAAAACAAACCACTTTCTTTTTCTTTTCTTTTAAAAATGCTACTTTCTTTTACTTTAAAATTTTGAATTTTCAGATACCTTTATATTTTATTTTTTTATTCCAACTTTATTTTACTTTTTATTTTTTTAAAATTTTCACAAAACTTTATTTTATTTAAATTTTCTACTTTCTTTTACTTTTTAAAAGAGAATTCTACCTACTTTTACTTTTATATATATATTTTTATTCAAAAATTCCCTTTTTTGTAAATTTTAAATTACTCCCGAAAATTAAAATAATAATAATAATTTTTAATGATTTTTTTATTATTTTAAAATAAAAATAAAAATAAAATAATATTAAAAGTAATAATTCACCTTTTAAAATTTTGTATTTTTACCCTATAATAAAAAGTGCAACAAAGCTAAAAACATTGTAGGTTAAAACCACCTAAAATATTTACATAGAAGAAGTGATAAAAAAAAATTAAATATTGTCAAAAATTAGGTGCTCACAGACGGCTCTCTCTTTTCTTTTATTTCTTTATTTTTTTTATTTTTCATCTGTCACGACCCCGGTTCGCCCATTGTGAACCATTGTGACGGCACCTAATCTCTACGACTAGGTAAGCCTAAATTGCGGAAGAAAACTAAATTTGTGGAAGTAAAATAATTTAAAGCAAAAATAAAGTAATAAACAGTGTTTTAAAAGTGCCGCTCGGCATACACAATATTAATATCTCAAAACCAATACATAATCCAAGACCCGGAAACCCACAAATCACAAGCTAAGAAAGTACTACATAGCTCTAACTCTAGAACATCTAACAAGAACGAAAATACAGAAGGGCTAATACTAAACAGCAAGAATAGAGAGGGACTCCTCGGTCTGCGGACGCAGCAGATATACCTCGAAGTCGCTATATCAGTTGCATTGCCTCAAGGATGATAGGACTGAGCGAAGTACCTGGATATGCACATGAAAAACATGCGCAGAAAGCGCATTAGTACACCACAACGGTACTTAGTAAGTTCCAAGCCTATCCTCAGTTGAGTAGTGACGAGGAAGGTCAGGGCCCTCTGAGGTTAAATAAAAGATATAGTTCGACAGTGTAGAACAGAGCAGTATAAATGAGTACAGCAGTAAAAGTAACACAGGATATAAAGGACATCAACAACTAAATAGAGGAAACGTAAACACAGCAGGAAAATACAACTCAACACCAATAATATCAATCGGGCATCTTCCAGGATACCGTCCTGTAGTCCCAAATATACATATCCAATAAGTCTTTCGGTATACCATCCCGTAGTCCAGCTCATAGTACACGTGGATCTACCGGAATCCCATTCCGTAGTTCCAAACATAAATACCAAATACTGGGGGAATCTACCGGGTGCATTCTCGTAGTTGCATATAACTGTGCAGGGGGATCTACCAAAATCCCACATCCGTAGTCCCAATGTAAATATACAGCAGCAACAGGAGAAAACACTCAGAAATGTCAAACTTCATATTAAGGCAACAAATAGTCTAGCCTAGCATGCTGCACATAGTTCAGGTAAAGCAGTTGAACAAATAAGGCAATTTAATCATTTAGACATGCTTTCCTAAGCTAATACATGCTTGAATAGTGCAAGTAATAAAACGGAAAGAAAACATACTAGTAATTACTTAATGAAAATCAGATTTCCAACAATTATCACGAGTACCCACTCGTCACCTTACGTACAAGGCATTTCAATTATCAAATATACCAAATCCTAACAGAAAAGTCTCCACATAAGGTTAGACAAGCCACTTACCTCGAACAAGCTCAAATCAACCCGAAACCATGCTCTTGCCATGAGTACTCGACCCCAGATGGCCCAAATATATTCAATTCAATTGCATATTGTAAATAACACTTCAAGTAACTGATTCCACAATTAAATTCTAAGCTAATACGCGAAAATTACGTAAAATGACCAAAACGACTCTCGGGCCCACGTCTCGGAATAGGGTAAAATTTATATTTTCAGAATTCTAATACTCTCACGAGTTCATGCATACCAAAATTATCCAAATCTAAGGTCAGATTCCCAACCAAAAGTCGAATTCTAGGTCTAAGAACTTTCTTCCAACTTTCCCCAATTTTCATCTCCAATCCGAATTTAAATGATGAAATTAACTATAGATTGATAGAATATAACTAGAAAGTGTTAAAGAATCGTTACCCAATGATCTCCTCTTCAATTTCCTCTCAAAATCGCCCTCTCCCAAGCTCCAAATTGAATTTCCAACTTTTGAAATTAAACCCTCGAAATTTTATATTTCTGCCCAGCTGTTTCCACATCTCCGGTCCTGGGACCGCATCTGCGGAACGAAGGTCGCATCTGCGACTTCTCACTTAAGGGCCAGCTTCCGCATCCGTGACTCCAATCCGCAGATGCGGTACTGCTCCTGCGAAATTACTATCGCTTCTGCGGTTCCTGAAGAAACTCCCCAATTCTGCTTCTGTGGCTGCTAAGCCGCTTATACGGCGCCGCACCTGCGGAACCCAAACTGCAGGTGCGGTTATGATAGAACCAGCAGCTGAAGCTGCAACTCTAACCCCAAAATCCTTCCGTCAACTATTCAAAATCATCCTGAGGCCCCCGAGACCTCAACCAAACTTACCAACATATCCTATAACCTCATTCAAACTTGTTCCAACCTACGGAATGCTCAAAATAACATCAAAACACCCAATTCGCATCGGATTCAAGCCTAAAAATTCCAAAATCTTCTAAATTATGCTTCTGATATAAAAACCCAACCAAACCACATCCGAATGACCTGAAATTTTGCAAACACATCCCAAATGATATAGCGGAACTAGTACAACTCTCGGAATTCCATTTCGACCCTTGAGTCAAAATCTTACTATCGAACTGGAACTCCAAAACTTCGGCATTTCAAGCCTAAATTAGCTACGAACCTCCAAAACACAATTCGACCATGCCCCTAAGCCTGAAATCACCTAACGGAGCTAACAGAATCATCAGATTTTCATTCCGAGGCCATCTTTATACTGTTCTAACTATGGTTAACTTTCCAAGACTTAAGCTCGACTAAGTGTCCCAAAACTCTCCGAAACTCCAAATCGAACATCCCGGCAAATCAAAATAGCAGAAATAAACTCGAGGGAAGCAGTTAATAAGGGATCGGGGCATTAATTCTTAAGATGACCAATCGGGTCGTCACATCCTCCTAACTTAAACATTCGTTCGTCCTCGAACGAGCTTAGAGACATACAGGAAGTAGTGAAAAGATGAGGGTAATGGCTACACATATCTCGCTCGGTCTCCCAGGTCGCTTTCTCGATCGGCTGACCCCGCCACTGAACCTTCACTACACAATGTTCTTTGACCTCAGCTTTCTAACCCGCCTGTCCAATACTGCCACTGGATCCTCAACATAAGATATATCCTTGTCCAACTGGACTGAACTAAAATCCAACACGTGCGATAGATCAACGTAATACCTCTGTGCATTTAAACATGAAACACCGGATGAACTCTTGCCAAGTTGGGAGGTAGGGCAAGCTCATACGCAACCTCCCCAACATGCCTCAATATCTCAAAAAGGGCCAATAAACATCAGACTCAACTTCCCTTTCTTCTCAAATCTCATAACGCCCTTCATAGGCGAAATCCGAAGCAAAACCCGCTCTCCAACCATATAGGAAACATCACGAACCTTCCGGTCCGCATAGCTCTTCTATCTAGACTGGGCTGTACGAAGTCTATCCTGAATCACCTTAACCTTCTCCAAAGCATCCTAAACTAAGTCTGTGACCAATAACCTAACCTCACCCGGCTCGAACCAACCCACCGGAGATCTATACCGCCTACCATATAAAGCCTTATATGGTACTATCTGAATATTGGACTGATAACTGTTGTTGTATGCAAACTCTGCCAATGGAAAGAACTGATCCCAAGACCCTCCAAATTCGATCACACACGGACGGAGCATATACTCAAGAATCTGAATAGTATGCTCGGACTGCCCATCTGTCTGAGGGTGAAATGATGTACTCAACTCTACCCGAGTACCCAACGCATGCTGAACGGCCCTCCAGAATCGTGATGTGAACTGAGTACCTCCATCCGAAATGATGGAAACTAGAATACCGTGTAGACGAACAATCTCCCAGATATAAATCTCCGCCAACCGCTCTAAAGAATAAGTAGTACACACAAGAATGAAATGAGCGGACTTGGTCAGCTGATCTACAATCACCCAAACAACGTCGAACTTTCTTAAAGTCCGCGGGAGCCCAACTACAAAGTCCATGGTGATCCGCTCTCACTTCCACTTCGGAATCTCTATCTGTTGAAGCAACCCACCCGATCTCTGGTGCTAATACTTTACCTACTGACAGTTGAGGCACCGAGCTAGAAACCCAACTATATCTTTTTTCATCCGCCTCTACCAATAATGCTGCCTCAAATACTGGTACATCTTCACGATACCCGAATGAATAGAATACTGCGAACTGTGGGCCTCCTCTAGAATCAACTCTCGAAGCCCATCAAAATTGGGTACACAAACCCGACCCTGCATCCTCAATGATTCATCCTCCCTAATGGTCACATCTCTGGCATCACCATGCTGAACCTTGTCCTTGAGGACAAGCAAATGAGGGTTATCATACTACCTCTCCCTGATACGATCAAATAAGGAAGACCGAGAAACCATGCAAGCTAGAACCAACTAGGCTCCGAAAGATCCAATCTCACAAACTGGCTGGCTAGGGCCTGAACATCTATCGCCATAGGCCTCTCCGATGCTGGTAGATAAGCCAAACTCCCCAAACTCTCTACCCGGTGACTCAAAATATCGGCCACCACATTGGCCTTGCCCAAGTGATACAAAATAGTGATGTCATAATCTTTCAGCAACTCTAACCACCTCATCTGGCGCGAATTTAGATCCTTTTGCTTGAACATGTACTGTAAGCTCCGATGGTCAGTATAAATCTCATAGGGAACATCGTATAGATAATAACGCCAAATCTTCAGGGCGTGAACGATGGCAGCTAACTCAAGGTAGTGAACGAGGTAATTCTTCTCATGTATCTTTAATTGTCTGGATGCGTCAGCAATCACCCTACCGTCCTACATCAACACCGCTCCGAGGCCAATCCCCGAGGCATCACAATAGACCATATAAGACCCTTAACCTATAGGCAATATCAAAATCGGGGCCGTAGTCAAAGCTGTCTTGAACTTCTGAAAGCTTGCCTCACACTCTTCTGTCCACTGGAATGGAGCACCCTTCTAGGTCAGTCTGGTCATAGGGGCTACAATTGATAAAAACCCCTCCACAAAACGACGGTAGTACCCTACCAAACCGAGAAAATCGAGGATCTCTTTAGCTGAGTATGGCTGGGCCAACTTTGCACTACCTCTACCTTCTTTGGATCCACCTGAATACCCGCACTCGATACCACGTGGCCTAAGAATGCCATAGAATCCAACTAAAACTCACATTTTGAGAACTTTGCATATAACTTCTTGTCCCTCAAAGTCTGAAGCACAATCCGACAATGTCACTAAGCATGAAATCACCCAATGGAGCTAACAGAATCATCGGATTTCCATTTCAAGACCGTCTTCACACTGTTCCGACTACGGTCAGCTTTCCAACACTTAAGCTCTCATTTCGGGACTAAGTATCCCAAAACTCTTCAAAACTCAAAATCGAACATCCCGGCAAATCAAAATAGCAGAAATGAACTCGAGGGAAGTAGTTAATAGGGGATCACGATGTTAATTCTTAAGACGAACGGTTGGGTCATCACATCATCCTTTTTAACCACATTCCTTGCACTGCTCTATTCCTGTTTCAAACAAAGAAAATTTTGTCAGTTTTAAAAGTGGTCGGTTTGTGGCCTTGAGTCTTGAGCAGCTTGGTTTTTACTCAATCAACTTGAGTTGGTCTCAAGAGACTTTGGTTCTGCACCAACTCTGATTGTTTCACACCCAGTACCATTTGAATTTGCAGCTAAATCAGCCTTATCCCAATTGGAGATCTTTGCTTAGGTGACCTTTTCTGATATCTTGAATGACTTCCTGCCTTTTAAGCAATTTGTCTGTCAGAGAGAATTACCAGTTATCTTTGCTTGTGCCAAGTAGGTTGACAAGAGTCTTTTAGGGAAGCCTTTTCATGAATCCTCAAGGCACGTTGACAGTAACAACCGAGTGTGCTGGCAAAATTTACTTTGTGCAACTGAAAAGTTGGTAGCAGATTTTAAAATCTTTCTTGCTTGTTTTGACAAGGACTGACTCAAAGTGAAGGGCACAATGACGCAAAGAAACATGAAATTTCCCTGTTGGAGGACAAAAGCAAGAGTTTTTTCCCCAATAACTAGCATTAATGATCATGACATGCATTTTGGATTTAGCTGTCGATTTACCAAACTAATCCAATCTTCCCTTTTACCATTATTTTGACCTTTGAAGTCGGGCTTGTTCGTGCCCATCCTTTGCATCAGCTTCACGACTCACTTTCGACTAGTGGTGCCCCGAGGGATTTTTACCAAAAAGTCTCTCTCATTTATTTATCTCTACTTACCGTTGCCTTACAGTACCCGTGAGGGTTTTCACTAGTAAGACTCTCTCATTTTTTTGTGTGTGAGCAACCTGATAATGTTCGACGTCGCGTGACAAGCGTTGCTCATTGCATGTTTCTCTTTCATTCTTGAAGGCACATCGGGAGGTCTTTATTTGAAAGAATTTTGGATAGGGTTTGAAAGAAAGGACGTCATGAAGGCTCAAAATAGACTCAAAGTAAAAGGGGTTGTTGTAACGACCCAACCGGTCGTTTTGAGCTTTTGCACTTTGATCGCCAGTTCTCAGGCATGGCTTGACCCGTGTTATACATTATGACTAATGTAGATCGTTGGTTTTGGTTTCAGGAAGGTTTGGAATGAACAATTTCAGTTGGAAACTTTGAATTTGAAAGGTTTGACCGAGAGTTGACTTATTTGTATATGAGCTCGGATCGGAGTTTTTATGATTTGGTTAGCTTCGTTAGATGATTTGTGACTTAGGAGTGTGATCAGAAGTGATTTTGGAGGTCTGGTGTAGAATTAGGCTTGAATTGGCAAAGTTAGTATTTTGGCAAGTTCCGGTTGATTAGTGAGATTTTGATCCAAGGGTCGGAATGGAATCCCGAGAGTTGCTGTAGCTTTGTTGAGTGATTTGGGATGTGTGTGTAAAGTTTCAGGTCATTCAGACATCGTTTGGTTGGGTTTTTGATCGAATGAGTGTTTCGGAAGTTTTAGAAGAACTTAGGCTTGAATCCGATGTAATTTGATGGTTTTGGTATTGTTTCTGGTGTTTTGATGATTGGAGTAAGTTCGAATGATGTTTTAGGATGTGTTGGAATTATTGGTTGAGGTCCCGGGGGCCTCGGGGTGATTTCGGATGGCCATCGGGATGAATTTTGGATTTGTGTTATTGTTGAGTTTTGTTGGTTCTGGTATTTCCGCATCTGCAAAAATAGGACCGCAGATGCGGTCTCGTAGATGCGGTGAGGTGCATCGTAGGTGCGGATTTTGGCTATTGGACCGCAGATGCGGCTTTCGCAAAAGCAGATTTAGATCGCTGAAGCGGTCCTGGCTAATAGTGGAACTCCGCAGGAGCGGAATAATTTCCGCAAAAGCGGAAACCGCAGAAGTGGTTTGTTGATCGCAGAAGCGAAAGTGTCTGGACATAAAAGGGTTTTAAGGTTTCATTTTATTCCGCGAGCTAAGGTATTTTTCAACCATTTTTGAACATCCCTGAGAGCTTTTGGACGAGAATTGAAGGGGATTTCGACTGGGATTGATTGGAGGTGAGTTCTATGACCTAAATACATGATTTAACGGTAGAATCAACCTAGAAATTCACGAAAATTTATCAAAAAGGGGGAAGAACTAGGGCTTGAGTTTTGGTATTTCAAATTGGGTTTTGATGGGGCATTTGAGCTCGGATTTAAGAGTTCTTGATATTTATAGACTCGTAGCGAGATAAGGAATCTGTTGATGTAAAAATATTTGGGTTTAGAGAAGTGGGCCCGGGGCTCGAGTTTTGCAAATTTTGTGATTTTTGATTTTTTTCGATTGGGTTATGTTCCCTTAGCCTATTGCGACGTATTCGTTGTGGTTTTGGTCAGATTCGACGTGCGTGGATGCCGATTTGAGGGGTAAAGGCGTCGTGAGCTAGAGATTTCACCGGTTCGAAGTGAGTAATGATTGTAAATGATATCCTAAGGGTTTGAAACCCCGGACTGCACATCGTAGTGCTATATTGAGGTGACTTGCACGCCAGATAGCGAGCATGGGGTAGAGCACCATTGGGGATTGTGACTTGGTCCGTCCCGATTGATGATTTTACCGCGTATTTGACCAAAACTTATTTGTTATTATCATGATTTGGGCTGATTGCCATATTTGGGCTTCGTGCCAATTATTTGAACCCTTCGGGGATTTTTATCACTATTTCCTCACTACTTTGATCTATTATTTGAACTCAGTCCTGTTGATATCTACTGTTCTACAAACTCAGCCATTTTATACATATCTGAAACTCAAATGATATTTCTAAATGATATTTGGGCTGAGAACTACTGTTTTACAAATGCCCAAGGGGCTTGTGATGATTTTCGGACTAAGTGAGGCCGATGGCCATATGTGAGGATATGCTGAGTGATATGAGGCCGAGGGACATATGTAAGGATATGCTGAGTGATATGAGGCCGAGGTCCTGAGATATATTTATGTGCCACGAGGTGGCTTGAGTGACGTGAGGAGGCTTTCAGGCCTTGTGAGTGATGTGATGAGGTTTTCAGGCCTTGTGAGTGATGTGAGGAGGCTTTCAGGCATTGTGAGTGATGTGAGGAGGCTTTCAGGCCTTGTGAGTGATGTGAGGAGGCTTTCAGGCCTTATGAGTGATGTGAGAAGGCTTTCAGGCCTTATGTTGATATAGCGCTTGGGCCGTAAGGGGCCCCTCCGGAGTCTGCACACGCACAGTGAGCGCGGGTACCCATATGATCTGAGAGTGAGCCCGAGGGGCTGATGCTTTGCTGAGTGACTGATACTAAGCCCGAGGGGTTGATATTGTTCTGAGCGATTGATATTGAGGTAGAGCGGCGAACTTTTATGTGCTCATCTTTGCATATTTACTTGCCTTTTTACCTATTATACTGTGGTATTTGTGCCCAAGGGGCAAATTTTCTGTACTTATCGGCACTAACTGTTTTGAAATCATTTCATAACTGTTGAAAAGATCATTTTCAAAAGAGATTTAAACTGAGCCAAGATATTTCCAAAGATCTCACAGCTTCACTGTTTTCTCAAAGGATTGTACCCTGCTTCTATACAACATAATGGTTTGCTTTACGTGATTTCTTACTGCTCAATTGTTATTTACCTTTATTACTCACTGAGTTGGAGTACTCACTTTACTCCCTGCACTTCGTGTGCAGATGCAGGTATATATTCACCCGATATCGGGTTTTGGCCAATCAGAGGCAGAGTTATATGAGTTAAGGAGGTGACTGTCAGCGTTCGCATCACCATGTTTCTCTCTTTTGTTCATTATTCCGGTTTTGTATATATTTTTTTTGACCTTGTAGTGGACTTACATTCTGATAGATGCTCGTGACTTGTGACACTCCGATTAGGGTTGTGTTGGGTTGTATATCCGTTAATCAATACTATTAAGTCATATATAAGCTGTTTATTTATGTTTAGCTCTTTTTGAAAAGACGAGTTGGCTTAGTTGGCTGGCCTCGTCTTCACGAGAGGCACCATCACGACCAGTGTGGGGTTTGGGTCGTGACAGTTGTAGACTTATAACTTTTGGAATCGAATCCTTCAAAAGTGAAATAAAATCTCTGTCCGAGTTTCAGCTATTGAGGATTTTTTTGGGATTTTTTTTGAATTCTTATTTGGTTGGACCGAACCGTGAGGTTGCCTACATATCCTTTTTTAAGGAATCAGGTCGAACGTAGTTCAAACATCCGACCTAAACTATTTTTCATCTTTCTCTCTGTTTCTTTTTTTTTTCTTTTTTTTTCCTTTTAGTTTTCTCTTTTTTTTTGTTTGCTCCATCTTCTATTTTCTCATGGACCTTCAACAACTTTCTTTTTCACTTGAACTTTCAAAGAGCTGCCCCAGTTTGTACTTTTGGGGAATGGACTTTTATTGTTGTTATATATTTTTTTTATTTTTTTTTACTTTTGACTCTAAACCTGATTCCAAAATAGGGTGGTCAAAGAAAATAACATAGGCTCAAAGGGTGACAAAGGGTATAAAGTGTTTGGGTAGCAGAAAAAAGGGCCTCCCAACCTCGAGAACGCCAAATATAGTATCTTTTCGCGATCACAGTATTGACGAACATGTCTGTCTTCTTGGTGTGTTGTATTCACAAGACACTTTCCATCCCTTAATGTCAAACTTTCCAACAAACTTTAATTGATTAAACATCCTCAAGATCGATCTTCACAATGATTTGAAGGTGAATTTTACTCGACCTTAGTTCCACAGTACTTCAACTCTTTATTTATCCTCAAAAGTGTTTTTTTCTCTTTTTTTTTTCCAGTTATCCAATTCCAGATTAAATCAGTTTATAAGATCTGGACAAAATTTTCGTGTGCATGTCATGTCATTAGAACCAGCGAGAAAAGAACTAGAAATATAATGGCACGAAAGGAAAAATTGTATTTTATTGAATAAGGATAGAAGGGTTTGACAACTAAACAAGCAACCTACAATCCGAGTTACAACCCTAAAATAACCTGGATAATAGAAATAGCAACAAAAACAAACAGACATGACTCATACAAACATAATAGAATGATAGAAGGGTTTGATTCAATAAAACAAATAAAATCTGGATCACAACCTTGAAATAACCCAGAAACAGAAAAAATATCAAAACAAACTACCAACATTCCTTCCTAGTGAGGAGAGAATGACTTTTCAATTGCTAAGCTTGACATTTAGTCACAAATTTGCTCATCAGAATCACCATGACCTTCTCCAATTTCAGTCGGCAAGTTCTCGAGAGGATTCTCATACTCCATGTCACCAGGAATCATCCCTATAAAGTGTGCATCATCATGTGTAGGTAAAGGATTCTGCGTGTCACTGTCTTGGATCACAATCAATTTTTCCTGGATCATCCTTTCTATTTCTATTTTCAAATCTTGACAACTTTCAACGTTGTGCCCCTAGGCGTTGGAATGGTATTCACACCTTTTAGAAAGGTTAAAGCTTCTTGCACGTGGGTCCATATGATTTGGAATAATAGGTGCAATCATGTCATAATGCTTTAACTTCTCAAATAAGATTGCATAGGACTCTCCTATTAGTGTAAAATTATCTTTCAACTTTTGTCCCCCTTTGTACTTCTGGTATGGATGTGGGTTATAGGGCACCTGAAAATTTTGTGGAGGCTGGTGGAGATTTTGTGATGCTCGTACTCGCCTTCTGGGGTGTTTTGGTGGTTGGACAACATACTGAGGTGGAGCGACAGAGTATTGTGGGTTCTGAGGGGGATAGTAATGCTTAGGGGAGTTATCGGAAAATAGATGAGGCTGGTCATACCTTTGAGACGTTCTCCTAGGACCTCTTCTCGACCTTGATGTAATCATGATTTCTTCATCCATCTCATTCGTGTCACCAGATTCAATTTGGACAGCCTGAGTTGCAGCTTTGAGAGCTGCTTGACTTATAATTCTGCCTGTCTTAAGGCCATTCTCTACCATTTCTCCCATTTGGATTGCTTCCGAGAAGGATTTAGCCATTGCAGACATCATATTTTGAAAGTAATTGGGCTATTGAGTTTAAAGGAAGACAATGATTAACTCGTGGTCATCTATGGGTGGCTTAACTCTAGCCACTTGCTCTCTCCATTTAATGGCATATTCCCTGAAACTTTCAGTTGGTTCCTTTTTCAGGTTTGAAAGGGAATTGCAGTCTGGGGCGATGTCGATATTGTATTGGAACTGTTTGACAAAGGCCTGTGCCATGTCATCCCAGAAGTAACCAGCGAGATGTGTCTTGATCCAAAAACCATTCGGATGATACTCCCGTAAGGCTTTCCCCAAAATAAGCTATTAGCAATTCTTCATTTCTTTCCGCACCTCTTAGTTGATTGCAATACCTTTTCAGGTGGGTTATGGGATCTCCATGTCTATCATACTTTTCAAATTTGGGACTCTTGAAACCAGGCGCCAAGTGGACATTGGGAAACATACATAGAACCTTGAAGGCAACACTCTTATGACCTGCCAACCCTTGCATGTTTTTCAACCGTCATTCTAAGCTTTTCACTCTTTGGGTTATTTCTTTCTATGCCATCTTTCGGACAGGCTTCTCAATCTTTACAGGAAATCAAATAGGTACGAGTGGTACTACTCTTTCCGGGTAGAAAATTGTGACTCATGACAAGGTTGTCCTTGTCCATTAGCCCATGCTTTGCACATTTTGGTCATTTGCTATTTTAGTATTCTATTTTCCTCAAACACAGTAGACTCTTGTCGAACCCTCTGACCTTGAGCCTCTTGAGCACTTGTAACAGCTTTGATGTCAGTTATAATTTTTCCTCGGATCTTGTGCTGTCAGCTTACCATAAACCAACCACCTCAAACTTTCTTCACAATTCAAAACAAAAGACACGTTAGAATGGACTCAGTCAGTCCTTATTATTATCAACACTTTTTCACTTTTGTTTTTCATTTTTTTTCTCATTTTTCTTTTCAGTGGTTGATCGAACCTGATGTGGGTTGCCTACATATCATGTGGGAACATGAATCAGATCTTGCGTAGTTCGAAAAGATCGGGAATAAAGTAAATAAACTAACTTTTTTTTGGATTTTGAATTTTTTATTTTATTTTTTCGAAAGAAAGACTTATAAAGAAGAAAGAGAATATTTTTAGATTTTGATTTTTCTTCAAAATTTTAGCAAATAAAGACTTCTAAAGAAAAGAGATATTTTTTTTGAATATCGACCTTTTTTTTTTTGGAATTTCGAAAGAAAAACTTCTAAAGAAGAAAGAAAATATCTTTAAATTTTTGGAATTTTATTTTAATTTTATGAAAGAAATGCTTCTAAAGAAAAATAAAATATTTTTGAACCATGAATTTTCTTTTCAATTTTTGAAAGAAGAAAGAAAAATATTTTTGGATTTTGAGAAGAAATTAAAAGAAAATATTTTTGTATATTCTTTTTCAAAAATTGGGGTCTAAAAGAAAGACTTTCTAAAGAAGAAAGTAATGAAAAATATTTTTTGATTTTTAAAAAAAATTATGGGCTGGAACCGATGAGGTTTGCCTATGTATCTCACATCTAGTAAGAATCAGACCCCCGTAGTTCGCCAAGTTTTGACCGAACAGAAATTGACTTATTTTGAAATGACTTTTTTTTTTAAAATTTTCGGCAGAGTTTCAGGGTATTTCAAATACCTACCTCTCACTCTCTCTCTCTTTTTTTTTTTTTTTTTAATTTTCTTTCCCTATTCTAGAAGCCAGTCAACATGCAAGCTGAAACAGACAGATACGCAAGTAGCACGTAAGATGCATCATGATGGTCTTTTAATTTGGATACACCTGTCCTAGACGGATCCAACCCTTGTGTTGGGTCCCCAAAGTCAAATGCACATGATGCAAACAAGCGTTCCTTCTAGGGATCCGGCATGAGGCTATGTTATTCTAGGTTTAAAATCTAAGTGTAATGTTCTAGACCTGGCTTACTGTGAGCACGTGATTTTTGCCCTATATGGAATACTCCGATAAAAATCCCAAGAAAATAATTTTTTCTTACTTATTTGCCATTTTCAGGAATTTTGTAGAATTTTATTAATTGAAAAATACCGAAATATCACGCATAGCATTTAGGCCTTACTTTTACGTTTTTAGGATTAATTAGTAATTACTTGTTTTTACAAAAGTTGAAAATTACAAAACATACTTCATTTTTTACACTTTTCCTTTTATTGATTTTGTCTTTTAATCTAGGATTAAATACCTTTTATAATTTTTATAATTAGTATAATTTTATAACTTTTAGGATTTTTAATATTAGGATTTTTAATTAAAAAAAGATAAAAAGAAATTGGGAATAAAAATTAGAAGAACCTCCCCCCAAAA
>MU680688.1:3453-22196 GCA_026770625.1 Nicotiana glauca | reverse complement strand
ATTCCGACCACGCGTACAAGTCATAATACCTGAAATGAAGCTGTTCATGGCCTCCGACTATTGAACGGAGCGCTGTTACTCAAAACGACCGGTCGGGTCGTTACATAACTCATGTAATTCATTGACCCTTGTCGTGCGTGCAGCTTCCAAGTCTAAATTCAGTTGTTTCAGTGCCCACCATGCTTTATGTTCAAGTTCAACCGGTAAGTGACAGGCCTTCGCAAACACCAACTTATAGGGTGACATGCCAATTGGTGTTTTGAAAGCTGTCCTGTAAGCCCATAGTGCATCATCAAGCTTCCTTGACCGGTCAGTCCTTGTAGCATTCACTGTTTTCGTTAATACGGTCTTGATTTCTCTGTTGGACACCTCAACCTATCCACTAGTCTGCGGGTGGTATGGAGTAGCCACCTTATGGCGCACGTCATATTTCGCCAACAACTTCTCAAAGGCCCTGTTACAAAAATGAGTGCCCCCGTCGCTTATAATTGCACGCGGTGTCCCAAAGCGGGTGAATATATTCTTCTTGAGAAACCCAACCACCACCTTAGCATCATTGGTGGGTAATGCTGCAGCTTCCACCCATTTGGCAAATAGTCGACAGCAACAAGAATGTACTTGTTACCGTAGGAGCTGACGAAGGGACCCATGAAATCTATCCTCCAGACGTCAAATAATTCCACCTCCTGGATTGGGTTCATGGGCATCTCATGACGCCGGGAGATGTTCCCTCTGCATTGACATTCATTACAACCCTTGACCCACAAGTGAGCATCTTTAAAGACCGTCGGCCAGAAAAATCCGGCCTCTAGCACCTTCGCTGCTGTCCTGATCCCTCCAAAGTGACCGCCATATGCCGAAGCGTGACAAGCCTGCAAGACAGAAGATTGTTCGATCTCGGGGACGCATCTCCGGATCATGTTATCAAGACAAATTCTAAACAACTAGGGCTCATCCCAGTAATACAGTTGGCTTTCACGAAAGAATCTTTTCCTCTAGACGGATGATAGGTCATGAGGAATAATACCACTGGCCAGGTAATTAGCATAGTCTACATATCATGGCACTTCGAAATGAGTGGTGGCGAGCAGTTGCTCGTCTGGAAAAGTTTCCAGAATTTCTTCAACTTTTACAACATTTTCAGCTCCTTCAAGTCGTGATAAGTGATCAGCGACTTGATTTTCAGTGCCCTTGCGTCACGAATTTCAAGATCGAACTCTTACAGTAGCAACACCCAACAAATCAGGCGTGGCTTAGAGTCCTTCTTTTCTATTAAATATCTAAGAGCTTCATGGTCAGTGTATATGATTACCTTAGATCCTATCAGATAGGACCGGAACTTGTCGAAAGCAAATACTACAGCAAGCATCTCCTTCTCCGTCACTGTGTAATTTAACTGGGCTCCGCTCAGCGTTCTACTAGCATAGTAGATTGGGTGCATCAATTTGTTCTTCCGCCGGCCCAGCACTGCCCCCACCGCATAGTCACTAGCGTCACACATTAGCTCAAATGGTTGCTCCCAGTTGGGGGCAATAATGATTGGTGTTGTGACCAGCCTTTTCTTCAACTCCTCAAAAGCTATCCTGCAATCATCAGAAAATACAAAAGGGTGATCTTTCTCTAATAACTTACAGAGGGGATTGGCGATTTTGGAGAAGTCCTTAATGAACCTCCGGTAAAAACCGGCATGTCCAAGAAAGCTTCTTATGGCTTTGACTGAAGTTGGTGGAGGCAGCTTTGCTATGATATCAACCTTTGCTCTATCTACCTCTATTCCTTTGCTTGACACCCGGTGCCCCAAGACTATTCCTTCTTGTACCATGAAATGGCACTTCTCCCAATTCAGAACCAAGTTCGTCTCGATGCACCGTTTTAACACACGCGTCAGATTTACTAGGCATTCCTCAAATGAATTCCCCACCACTGAGAAGTCATCCATGAACACCTCCATTATATCTTCTACCATGTCAGTGAATATGGCCATCATGCACCTTTGGAATGTGGCGGGTGCATTGCATAGGCCAAATGGCATCCTCCTGAAGGCATAAATGCCATATGGGCATGTGAAGGAGGTCTTTTCTCTATCTTCAGGGGCAATGGAGATCTGATTGTACCCTGAGTACCCATCTAAGAAGCAAAAGTGTGACCTCCCTGCCAATCTATCCAGCATCTGATCAATGAAGGGAAGTGGGAAGTGGTCTTTCCGGGTGGCTAGATTCAACTTCCTGTAATCCATACAAATCCTCCAGCCTGTGATGGTTCTTGTTGAGATAAGTTCATTGTTGTCATTCTTCACCACCGTCATGCCACCCTTTTTAGGTACACATTGAACTGGGCTAACCCAGCTACTGTCAGAAATTGGGAAAATGATTCCCGCATCTAACCACTTTATCACTTCCTTCTTCACCACTTCCTTCATATTTGGGTTCAGCCTCCTCTGATGTTCCCTGGAAGGTTTGTGCCCCTCTTCCAGCAGAATCTTATGCATGCAATAGGCGGGGCTGATCCCCTTGATGTCAGCCATGGTCCACCCAATGGCTGTTTTACACTCTTTTAGTACCTGTATAAGCTGTTGAACCTGCACATCTAACAAACCAGATGAGATAATAACAGGTAATGTGGAGTTGGGACCCAGAAATTCATACCTGAGGTGGGCTGGTAATGGCTTTAGTTCCAGCTTAGGTGGTTCTTCAATGGATGGTTTTGCTGGAGGGGTCTCTCTCTTTTCTAAGTGTAAAGGCTCAAACTCTAAATTTCTGTCCCAAGACCCTCTACCTTCCAATGCTAACACCCATTCCGACAAATTCTCCCCATTCACTTCTTCTAAATTCATTAAACATGCAGCAAGGGGATCCTCAGCCGTCAACACCTCATCATCTGACTCTACAATTACATCTACTGCATCAATAAGAGAGCAATTTGCGAACTCACTCGGTCGCCTCATAGATTTCTGCACATTGAATATAATTTCTTCATCATTGAGCCTCATCTTGAGCTCCCCAGTCTCACAATCAATCAAAGCTCTCCCCGTGGCCAAGAATGGTCGTCCTAAGATTATAGGAATTTCTTCATCCACTTTGCAATCCAAGATTACAAAATCTGCAGGGAACACGAATTTCCCCACCTGAATAAGCACATCATCAAGGATCCCAAATGGACGCTTCACAGTCCTGTCGGCTAGCTGTAGCAACATAGAGGTGGGTCTCGCTCTCCCAATGCCCAACCTCTTATAAATAACCAGGGGCATAAGATTGATGCTGGCCCCTAAATCACAAAGTGCCTTAGCAAAGGCGAAGTTCCCTATAGTGCATGGAATTGTAAAGCTACCTGGATCAAATAGCTTTTCAGCAACAGGTCTAGACACCACTGCACTACAGGTCTGAGTAAGTGTCACCGTGGCCAAGTCTTGGAAGTCAAACTTCCGGGACATCAAGTCCTTCATCATTTTAGCATATCCAGGCATCTCCTTTAAAGCTTCAATCAATGGAATGTTTACCTGAATTTGCTTGAGCATTTCAAAGAACTTTTTGTACTGCTCCTCCTTTTGGTGCTTAGCCAACCTCTGTGGGAATGGTGCAGGAGGTCTTTTCTTCCCAATCACTTGAGATTTCTCTTTCTCAGCTACTATTTCAACTACTGGCTCTTCAACTGGCTCATCTACTTTCCCGGTCTCCTGCTGCATATTCTTCTCTTCAGGTGTGGGCTGGACTGTCACCTCTGTCAATACCGTAGACTCATCCAGCTCAATGGGCACTGGAATGAGTGTCTCAGCCTGTATGTTACCTCGAGCTCTCTCTTGCTCAACATCTAGATCCCTACCATTTCGGAGACTCACTGCCATCAGCTGCTTTGGGCCCTGATCTTTTGGATTGATTTGGGTATCTGCAGGTAATGTCCCTTGAGGGCGATTGTTCAGCGACATCGAGATCTGGCCCACTTGTACCTCAATATTTTTAATGGCTGCATCATGTGCATCCACTCTTTCATTCATCTTGGCATTGGACCCAATAACCTGCTGCATCATTGCTTCCAGTCTTGCAAACCCATCTTCTTGTCTTCCACCATGCTGTTGCTGAGGTGGATGGTACCCTTGCTACTGATTGTTGTACCCCTGTGGTCTAGGATACGGTGCCATGTTGTTGGGAGGTCTCATACCTCCCATGTTTCCGGCGTTGTACTGTGGCTGAGGTGGCTTGTACTGCTGCTGAGTCTGCTGACCCCAATTCTGATTTCCTTGTCTCTGACCCCCATAGTTAGCCACATAGTTCATATCTTCAGGGTGCTGATGATGATGATCATGCTCTGCATTCCAAGGAGTACCAATTGGCTGGCTAATGCAAGATGCGCACAAGCCCCCATTGGTAGTATCTACTATATGTACCTGCTGCTTTTGCCCTGATTCCTCCACCTTTTTGGTGAGGATGCTCATCTGTGTCAAGAGAGTCGCCATATTTTCAGCCATAGTGTTAGAAGGATCAAGAGGCACTGAGTGCACCACTGGAGTGATAGGTGCATTCCTAGTTGTCCATCCCGAATTTTGTGCCATTTTGTCAAGCAAATTCTGGCCTTCTCTCCAAGTCTTGCTCAAGAACGCCCCACCAGCTGAGGCATCTACAATGTTCTTCATGCTGTCTGATAGCCCCATGTAAAACCGTTGTCCCAACATCTGTTCTGGAACACCGTGGTGAGGACACATAACCAACATTCCTTTAAACCTGCCCCATGTCTCATGTAGAGTCTCCATTGGTTTCTGCTTGAAGCTCACGATCTCATCAATTTGTTGAGCAGTTTTGTTGGGCGGGTGGAATTTGTTGTGAAATTGCTTAACTAATTCATCCCAAGTTTCTATAGAGTTGATGGGTAGTGAATTTAGCCAAACCTGCGCAGCTCCTGTCACCGAGAATGGAAACAATAATAGCCTGATTTCTTCCGGAGTCACATTGGGTTGCCTTTGAGTTTTACATATGGATAAGAAGTTCTTCAAGTGCTGCTGAGGATCTTCAATTTGTGTCCCAGAAAAGAGTCCCTTTTTTTGCAACAAGTGTAGCATATTGTTTGTAATCTGGAACGATTCAGCTTGTATTGCGGGCACAACAATGGCAGTAGCCAAATTGTCAGCTGTTGGTTGTGCCCAGTCATATAATGCACCCTCAGGCACAGGAGGTGCCCCTTCCCTGGCATTTAAGCCAGCTTGCTCATTCCTGACGTTTTCGTTGGGATCGTTCACGTCTCCCATGTTAATTTCGATTTTGAGTGTTTGTTGGGATTGTTGAATTCTTTTGTTGGCACGGTTCAATGCCTGAAATGTTTGCTCGGCGTCTGAGAGTCCTTCAAGTAGTTCTCCAGTCCTCGTAGACTTTCTAGGCATACACCTGAGCAACCAAGTCAACAACCGTTAAATTTTCAATGAAAAATTTGGTAGAGAGAAAACTGACTACAATAAGAATCTTTGTATTTCTGTCAATGGCAATTGATAATTCCGTTAACTCCCCGGCAACGACGCCAAAATTTGATCACGCCCAACTATGCCCTATAAAAAGGGACTCTGCGGACGTTGCTAACCCGAGTATTACGCCCAGGGTCGAATCCACAGAGAGTTAACCTATCAACCACTATCTTCAAATCCACTAATTTTTCAAGAACCAGCTTCCCAAATATTCAAATCTCAGTTGAATGTTCTTTAACAACTACGCTTGCAAGTAACTAAATAGCTGTAAACTAAACTAATAAGGTTGTAAACAATAATGAGAAGAAGCTAAGGCAATGATTTCCCCTATTGATGGAATCCCTTCTGTTTATGCTCATACAAATTTACCAACACATCTCTATTAATCATGAATGCTCATCTTACCGTAAATCTCTCCCGAGTAATCACAGTAATATACTAATTGCACTCTCCCGAGATACACTAGCTTACTTTATTTAGCACAATTCACTTTAGATTACACCCAAGGCTTCGTTATCCCTAATCCCGCCTTTAAACCCGCAATTATAGATTCCTCTTATAATTTAGGAGTGGTGTTGTTCAACAATAACCTAAATATGCACTCTTTTCCAAGTTATGCACACTAAATAGGCACAGCTAATTGAGGATCCTATCAATTAACTACAACAAGCATGAAGTTGAACAAATAGAGATTAAACTAACAATTTGTATTCACATAAACCAGAAGTTCATCACCCAATAGGTTCCATCAAAACCTTAGCAAGAATTTAGCTACTCATAACTATGGGTAAATAAACTAAAATAGAATTCATCATAAAAATCAGAAGAAAAGAAGAAAGATGTTTGGAGAAATCTCTCACAAAAGTTTTCCTTGCCAAAATAACCTAAAATTCAATTCTTGCCTCCTTTGGGCGAAGTCTATTGTTTAAATAGGGTTTAGGTCTAAAAAATCTCGTTTTTACACTTTGGTCCCTCAAGTCTCGACGCCTGCCGCGGTTCTACCGCGGTCGCGGTGGAACCGCGGCAGAACACCCTCTTTGAATCTTCAAAGTTCTGCAGCAGCCTTTCACCGCGGTTCTGCCGCGGTCGCGGTGGAACCGCGGTGAAACAATATTTTTGGATCCTAAAGGCTGGTATGACGTGACTTCAATGGGAATTTGCATATTTGGCCTATTTTCTCCAGTATTGACTCCAAAATTGCTCCTTAGCCTTCCTTAGCCATTTATTACCTATAAATCATGAAAAATACTAATAAGAGCATTTTGTTATCATATATATCATCAAAACAACATAAGAATGTGATTATTCAAGGTGTGATTATAGTTAAATTCACCTATTATCAGTTATATCGGTGCTAATTACCCCACCTTCTATAATGTATAAGTTATAACGGTGTTAAAATTAATACCGATATAACTTATACCTGATTTGGTAACCAAACAGAGTATTAAGGTGATATTAAATTTTTTATACCATCCTTATACCTTCTTATACCTCTTACCAAACCACCTGTAAGTGTATTTAGAATTTAGTTGTACAACACTTAATTAAAAAACGACAACTTTAAGGAGCAATATCAATATTATTCCTTCTTTTAATCAAATCCACTCCTCAAAAGTACCCCCAAGCCCAGCCGAATCTCTCTCCACGATTAGTAGAAACCCTTGCCCTGGTCGCAAAATCACTGCTTCTCACTGTCAGAGATCTCCGCCAAAAGCAGCCGACGAGGCCCAACTTAGAGTCAAAACATATCTCCTTCGTCCCTCGGCACTCTGTAAACTGTAAAGCTCTCTCCCCCCACGGCCTCACCTCGCATCTTCATGGTTTTTTTTTATATAGAAATTGTGGTAGCAAAGTTGTAGTACTATTTAATTAAGCTCAATGATGAGTATTACAAATAATAAATTATTTCTTTGTATAGCTGTACTAAACAAATCCGGAAATTGTTTGGTTGTAATCACAGAATGTTGGTGGAGCATAATTTACAAACTTCTGTCTGTACATAAATCTTCACCTAGGAGGAGTTAGTGCATGAGAGTTTGAGTGTTTGATAGTCCCTGATGAATTTCTTCCAAACTTCATGCCCTTGTCACTATCGTCTTCGTTTATCTTAATATTGTAATAGCTTTTTCTTGCAATAATTTATCTGATGAATTAGTTTGTCGAAATTCGAGGGCACTCATAATTTTTATTGCTATTTCAGAGATCAATGGACCATTCTATGAAACAGTTGCAAGAAAAGCTTATTGAAGTTGAAATTGAAGCTGAAAATCTTTTATTAGCTCGGCAACAGGTACTTGAAATGCCCTCAAGGTTGACGCAAAATGGGTTTCTGTTCAAATGTATAAACAAACTATGTGTAATGTAATGCAGTTAATTGAAAATGATAGAGTGAGGAATGGGAACAGGGAAGCATTAACTGCACTAAGGAGGAGGGCCAAGACGACAAAAACTAGCGTTCCTACGCCGTTTGAGTCACTAATGAGGGATGTTGAATCAAGACCACTGGTGAAAGAGGTTTGTCCAACCTGTGGTAATCATGATTCAAAAGAGAAGACTTGGGTCATGTTCCCGGGAGCTGATGTATTTGCCAATATCCCTTTTCATGCTGCTCATACCATTCTGGAGAAAGGTTTCTTTCTTACCACATTTATGTTGTGAATATTTATTATAAAAGTATGCACTTGTTACACTTTCTATATAATTTTTATGCAAGTATAATTCCTCCACTTTATCTGAGCGAATGAGTTATACATTAATGCACGAGGAAGAAGCTTCTATATATGAAAACACGTGCTGTTTCAGGAGCTGCATTTTCTGAGCCAAAGCTTTACCAGTCACAATTGAATAAGAGCAATATATTAAAATTAAATTGCTTGAAAGCCGATAGAAGTTATTAATATTTTTTTTTTAAAATAATGAAAGCTGATAGAAGTTATTTAAGATGTAGCCAAATTTCTTGAGAGTTGGGATTTTTTTTCCTCATAAAGTGGGTTGCAAGTGAGGTTGCTCGGGTTACATGATCAACTTCTAACCAAGAGGGTGGAAGTTTGAACCATCGAGGGAACAAAGTGGAAAGGGCCACCATTGATTCCTGGGAGTAGGGGGTTTGGATTTGGATTTATCACACCAGAGAAGAAAAACGAGAATAATCTTGAGGTCAGAGGGTTTGGAGTGAGGTTTATCATATTAGAGAAGAAAAAGGAGAATACGAACAGTTTTTAAGCACAACTATTAAGACTGGAATGAGCAAAGATAGTGATAGGCCAAAGCAATGATGCATGATCTCCACCGGATACTGCACCAAGTAGAGGATAGACAAGTGATGGCGGTGGATTTACTTTTCAAGAGAGTGAACATTCCTCTGATCATTTTATAAATGACACTATTTGTAGAGCCAACTAATTTTAAATTAAGATTTTCTTGTTGTATTTTCTTGATTATGTTCTTAAATATTCTAGGTTTAAAAGGCTACATACTTCTTATTAGTTTCTAATATACAATAATTAGACTTGTTTGACCCTTGTAATCCAAATTGTGTCATTCTTTTTGCATGGAAGGATCGCTTATTACGACAGTCTAAGCATAAAGGTGGGGGCGTATACTTGCAATGTGATGGATTTTATCTTGTTTCTTGGATTTCTTATTTTTTGTCTATCATTTTGTTTCATATTGCCATAACACCCTCATTTCATATAAATATAATATTCTTAACTTGCGTCTACATTGTTGCCTAACAATGTTTTGTGCTCTTTTTTCATCTAGTAAGTAAATAATTTTCTAGACAAAGACATCCGAGGATGCAACCTATATTACTACCAGTATACCTTACCCACTTTCTGACATCCCTCCGAGCCCCATATTTTTGTGCATTCATGCTCATGTGAAACTTAACAAATTTAGTGCTGATTCCGGCTGTTTAAATTGTTTTACCTTGCTCTTTCATATGAGTAGATTTCTAGTCCTTACCAAGCCAACCCCATCATGACCTGCCACATTAGGGTGGTCTTATTGAGTGTAGGAAGGATTTTATGCAAGTTGAAGCGCTAGAATGACCATTAACTTTCACTTATGTCTCCCTTTACTTTTCTCTCTTTCATAATTCATTTCCTTAGTCTTGCTGAGAATTCTAGTGTTTATTTTGGTCTTCTACTCTGTTTCAATATTTGAAACATGAACCGGTCCAAATAGTTAGTTACTTGATGCAGATCAAACTCTACTTGATTACGAAGCGAAGAAACTGCAGAGCTTTGTAAAGGAGAAGTCTTTATGGATATCGGATCAAGGAGTTCTTGCAGATAGTATTAATCCGGATGTCCTCAGATCTATGGTGACTTTAACTGACAAACCAAAGTATGCTTTGGTGGTTGCATTGCCCTTTTAATCTGTCTTCCTCTAAATGTCTTATGCCTTGATGTATGTATTTTTTCTTTTGAGCTTTCAGGACCGAGCAGAATGAATAATCAACTTCAGCAATATATTGCATATGAAGGTAAATCTTTGTACTCCCTACCTCTTGCACATGTGTGCATTGGTATTTGGAACACCAGCATCTCCATATTAAAATAAACACTTGTAGCATTTTTATTCGTCAAGAAACAGATTGTAGTTTTAAGGTGGTGAAATCATATTTCTTTGTTGATTAATCAGTAACTCGCAGCATATAGCAAGAGAGACTCTTCGGGTGCTTTCAGCAATTGAAGACCTAATTTAAAACTATGAGCAGAAATATTCTTGACGGTAGTGTTAGCAATGTAGCTAGCTGGAGAAATTTTCGTGGAGTTTAGTCTGTTTATCTTCCTGCCGGGGAATTGACTTGTAAATCTGAGGTGTATGCGCCTCATGTCATGAGACTTGTTTGTTAACATGCTATTAGCAACACTCTGAAATATGTTGTTAGAAACAAAATATCAACCATTATTCACACTTTTGTATCATCACATTATGTAGCGCATTTCCTTCATCCCGTAATGTGGACGAGAATGTTTATTTCAGGTACCATGATTAAGCTTGAATCAATATGTTTTCTGAAAACATAGTTTGGTCCTTTTGAGCTGTGTGGTTCATAATTCTTCCGGTGATTATCTAATGTATAGACTTCTGAGCAATCACCAAGAGAGTGCTTCTGGTTCTGCATTAGAGAAGGGAAAAAACATTAGTTATTGCAGACTTGCTTCACACTTGGGTGAAAATATCAATGTCAACGTGCTGCTAACAGCTGTCAAGATTGTATGGTTCACTTAGGGAAAATGAGCAGAATTTGATTAGCGCCTCTTTTTTCCTCTACAGCTCAAAATCATGTATAAGTTACCTGAAAGATACAATGTATATTATCTCAGTTTCCTTAATACAAGACTCTTGGATGATAAATGGTACATAGATTTATTTTGGAGTTTGTGCATGCGACTTTGCTGCTATGCGTAACATCAATTGGCCGTTTCTATTTCTCAACTTTGGCAGAGAATAGGGATTAGATAGAAATATGGTATCTAGGGTCCTCTTTTTATGATCATTGTACCATAATTTTTTCTAGATTATATGCTTTTGGATAAGTCTCTTTTGGAGGACTTTGGTGTAATAGTGTTGTGCAGGAACAACTTCTCTCAGTTAATATTCTGATCCCTCGGCTCTCTTGGAAAAGGGAGAATGATTTGGTTCGAGATTTAATCTTCACATGTGAATGCCACGGTCAATAGTGAAAATGGACAAGTGTGTCCTGATATTTGAGGGGACCTCCTAAATTACCTCTGTGGAAATAAATTATTATCTGAACCCAATGAAGAAGGGAGAATTATTTGGTAATAATTGGTATTATAATCACATTTTCACATTAACCTTGGAAAGGGGCCTCCTATATTACGTCTGCGGATACAAATTCATCTATAAACTGCTATATATAAATGCACCCCAATGGGGAAGTTTTATAACGATTCTTAATCTATAACCTTTGAAATATGTTCACGTTCGAACAAAAATAGTTAGACAAAGGAAGGTGCAATAGTAATGACATAATTCTTGGTATGATACACATGAAATTACATGTTTGTGAGACTGACAAAATTATAACATAGTTGTAGGACCACAACACCATAAGAGTGGCACGTTTTTCATCTTCCGAAAGTGAATGATTGGACCCTATTGTAGTTGTGTTTGTAATTTTCTTGGCAACTTGTCTTCCTCAATGTATTGGCTTCACTGATAAGTACTACTCTTTGTTCCTGGGCAAGCACTACAGCCTGCAGGTAGTAGCAACCTTTCTCAGTGCAAATAGATCATTGTTCTTGTTAGACACTTCTATAATTGAATTCATCTGAATATCTTGGATGGAATTAGGACGAGTTCTTGATTTCAATTTACCTAATTGTTTTCCGCTCTAATTATGTATACATATACAAAAAGTTAAATATATACATATGTATAGTACTCTAGATCTTGAATTCGTTGTTGCACGTAGATATCTAGATATTGGAGAGGGGGCTGGGGAGAGTCGGACCCATGCCTTTGTTTGTACTCCCAATTATTGGAAATACATTTATGATCACTACTGTCATTTTTTAGCCATCATTAAGAGTTGTGAGATGGTGACAAGACTCAGAAACAAGACGTTTGTTTTGCTGTGATGATTATAGAAATCTTTCTGAGCTTTGCCTCTGCAGCCCCACAAGACTCTGGTATTTCCAGGGCATTTGCAATAGGGTGCGGCCTTGCTTTATTTATCTGATCATCCAACATGTTTTCCTATTTTATATTCAACACTAGTTAATTTGTCCACGCTCGTAAAAACTTCATTAAATCTATGAAATAATAATTTTATAATACTATTATATTACAAAAACATATTTAAAACTCATTATTTTTCATTAACGTTCCTTACCGAGAACTCAACATTGACCAAAAAAGGAAATTGATGAACATTCACTATCACATTACACGTACCAACTCACACTATCTTGATCACACCAACCTTTGTTTGCCCTTTCTTATTTTCTGCACTTATCTTTTGTTTAATTAAATACTAATGTATTGTAGTAGTAATTAATAGCTAAATGAGTACTCAAACGATATAGCAAAGACGTATTGGCTTGAAACCAAGTACAATCAATTTACTTTTTTCACATCTTCAAAACTCATTTTATAATTCATAGAACATAACTTGATGTGAGTAAAATTTTATCTAAAAGTAACATATAAATATTTAATACTACATTTTGTATACTGCCACACCCCTTTTCTATCCCAAATTATATCATGTATTATGGATTGTGGGTTAAAGAGTTTTTTCAATTGAAGTGACAAATTTAAGTAGGGATTATTTTATTTATAGAGTCACCACTTGGAATTGATTTTTCAGCGTTCCAAGGCACCATTTATTTAATTTGCTAGTAAAGGAAGGTTTGATTTTATTCTTTATTGGTCCGCGGAAATAAAGTTCGGGTAAAGAATTCTATTAACCGGAAAAAGGTGCAAGGAATTCCCCGAGTCCCGTGGTTCTAGAACGGTTGCTTTATTGACTCAAAATTTGGTTTGAATTAATTTTGGACAAACTGTGATTTATATGATTTTCATGTTTTTATCTATCCGCTTTTATCTCTTGATTAATAGAATTATTAAAATGATTTGGATAACATTACGTTGTCATAACTACGCTATGCAAGTGAATGCGTGCTCGAATAATAAAATTAACTTATCATAATTGCGCTTCGCAAGCGAATGCGAAATCATGACAATCAAGTATTTATGTAGTACTTTTGAGAAATTACTACTTTTGAGAAAATTGGCTCTTGAAGATTAATATTCAACTATTGCGCTACGCAAGCGAATCTGTGATTTTAGCAAAAGAATTAACTAAATTATAATAGGTATGGTATGAGATTATTAAATTAATTTATTAAATGTTAAACAACACGCTACGCAAGCGATTTCGTGAGTTAAAGCGCGCCTACTAATTACCTAGAATTTAAATTAATTAATTAATAAAGCGATTAAATTATTTTAATTAGTTAAATAAAACAATTGATTTGAATTTATTATTTAGAGAAATACGACACATGAATTTGGACCAACTTTATTTGTTTTGAGGAAATGAGTCCCAAAAATGGGGAGAAATTCAAAAATAGCCAGATTTACCACTGGTCATTGAAAAATAGCCAAGTTTCAAAACTCATCGAAATTTAGCCACTTTAAATCTGAGCGAAAACACTGTTCTAAATTCGAAAAAATACGCCCGCAAATTTTACGGGAGTTCCAGGATAACTATGCTGGAACTCCCACAAATTTTACGGGAGTTCAAGCATAATTATGCTGGAACTCCCGTAAATTTTACGGGAGTTCCAGCAAGTATAATTGTACAGTATAATATACTGGAGTTTGGAGCACTGGTGCTCCAGTCTCCCGCAAATTTTACAGGAGTTAGCAAAGTATACCGGTCCAGTATAATATGCTGGAGTTCGTACACAAATGCACCAGAACTCCAGTATATTATACTGGACCGGTCCCTATTGCAGTAAAATAGTGGCTATTTTTCATTGACTTGGTAAACGCTGGCTATTTTTCATTGACCAGTGTGAAAACTGGCTATACCATGATATTTTAACCGAAAAATGAGCCACTAGAGGAATTACCAACAGTTAAATAAAGAGAATGAGCCAACAGCTTATTGAAAGAAAATATGGCCACTAACTTATTTATTGGTAAAAATAGCACGGTATAGCCAGTTTTCGGACTGGTCATTCAAAAATAGCCAGCGTTTACCAAATCAATAAAAAATAGCCACTATTTTGCTGCAATAGAGACCGGTCCAGCATAATATACTGGAGTTCGGTGCACCTGTGTATGAACTCCAGTGTATTATGCTGGACCGGTATACTTTGCTGGCTCCAGTATAATATACTGGAGATTAGAGCACCGGTGCTCCAAACTCCAGTATATTATACTGGACCGGTATACTTGCTAGAACTCTAGTATATTATGCTAGTATTCTAGTGTACTTATGCTGGAACTCCATCATATTATGCTGGATTTCCAGCATACTTATCCTGGAACTCCAGTATAATATGCTGGAGTTCAAGTATACTTATGCTGGAACTCCAGCATAATATACTGGAGTACTTTTTGGGTTTTGAACAGTATTTTTGCTCAGATTTATCTTTACATGAAAAGTTTCTAAATTTCAACTACTTTTGAAATTGGGCTATTTTTGAACGACCATTGTAAATCTGGCTATTTTTGAATTTCTCCCTATTTATTGGCATTGGCCAAGATGCATCTTTGATTAAACCCGGCCAAATATATTATGATTCAAGACCAACCCCCATGTATACTGAAGATATAACGTGGCCCCCCTTTTTATTAAATCTAATTTCATTTGTGCACACTATTTCCTTGGCCCAATTCACTCAATAAGAGTAATCAGTGGCCTCTTAATTTTCTTTAACTAAATTTACTCGGTCCATATGTCAAAATTAAATCAAAGACATACACCTTGATAAACTAACTATCTTCTGTCATTCAAATAGTAACAAACACTCTAAATTAATAACATGCTAGTCATGGAAGATTCACAAAAGAAAACTCATTTTTTTCTTCACTTAACAATTATAAAGTGGATTGATGGAAACTTCTAAATGCTCACTTTTGCTTAAACTGGCACAATAGAAAGAAATAGGCGAAGTGATATTTTAAGCGTTAATACCACACAAGAGGGGAGGGGAAGTGATTTGTGTGGTACCTGATTTTCGTTTAACTAAACTGTAGAAGGACTTGGTTCTTCTAGGTATTCCAACTACTACTGTTTGCGAAATAATAAATACTGAAAATAAAAATACAGAGATTTTTACGTAGAAAACACCTGGCTCAAAAGGTGAAAAAACTACAACCTACTACTCAGTAGGATTTTCCCGAACTTCCACTAAAATCATTGAGCCAAAATAGCATTTACAAAATTCTTTGTAAACTTAAGGATTTACTCTAGTCCCGTTGTGGCACACAGCCTCACCAAATGCGACAACTTCAAATTAACTCTAACTTGAATACTCAAGGTACCAAATACAATTGCTTCTATGAAAGCTAAAAGGTACAATGTAAAATCACCTACTACAATTGAACTAGAATAAAAGATAGACACTTGGAACTGGTTCTTCTATCACATTCAAATAGCTTCACGAGTGCACACTCAAATCACACATAAATTGCTTGCAAAATCGCCTTGCTCTTTTCCTTTCAATTTAAGTTTAACTTCTGTGTATGTGCATTACTTGTAAAAGAGAATAATACTGACATTTAATAGGTTAGTAATCAGCGTTTGATTGTGATTCAATTGCTGCTCTTCTATCGTAAAAGAGTTCATGATGATCTCAAACTCTACCACTATCTTCATCCTAGATTGTTTTCTATACATATAAGGAGATTTTCTCTACTTATCCAATATGTAACCTTTTCGATCAGATCAGGAGATATTGCTGCTTGATCAGTAGGACTTATCTCCTTCACGTGCATCTCACATGTATAGGTTAATCATGATTGTACTTCACAAGATGGACTTGGTCCATGTCTGAGTTCTTTTGTCAATCTTCAAAACTTCACCTGTTCTTGGGGCCAATACAAAGGGATTATCTCCTATAATAAAATAGCTTCATAATTCAAATGGGACTTTATCAATTTGAAACGGATATACTGATAGCGAAGACTTAAACAACCTACTAGTATATTAGAACTCTAAAATTTAAAAGAAACAAGAAAAAAAATATTCACATCCAATCCATAGTGGTAAGTCTATGGAAGCTTATCTTTCCAACAATTAAATAATATTACAAATTGGTATTTCAACTAACATGTAAGGAGCAATTTCAAACTAGCAGTTATACATTCACATGGTTGTGTCATCATGCATACTACGTTAAAACACTTGAACAAATGGCCAAATGAATTCAGCTGTATTCTAATTCAAAACAGGTTCAACTCTTGTTTTATTGCTAAGAAAATCTGTATTACAAAGGTTCAAAAGTTACCTGAAGAGCAGATATGATGCAACAGTGAAAAGCGAGCAGAAACAGCAGCAGAACAGCAGTAAGATGGACGTTTGAACAGCCTGAAAATATTAGACTAGAAGCCTAGAACAGGTTCTAAAAGACTTTCTCTTTTTGAAAAAGTTTTCACTCAAAGAAACCTTCACGAAGCTCACAATTTCAGCTTATTATTATATATTTTTAGCTACTGATTTTTCTCTTAACTTTTTTGTGTATTCAAACAACTCTTAAAGATGTTATCTAAGTGTGATTGATTATGTGTCTTCTTTTTTCTATTTTTTAAAGTGAAAGAACTATCATCTCTTTACAGGAGAGGGAAAACCTTGAGTTATAATTACCAATCTGTCCAAAGGAGTGATTTTTCACCAAAAATATGTCCAAACTATGCAAAGGACAGATGTTTTGGTCAAAAATCTGTCCAAAATACAAACTTTTACCAACTATGAATAATGTTTAGAGTATTGTACTCCAAATAGTCCACAAACAGTAAAAAATAAACCAAACATGTACCCTACTTCATTATTTACCTTTTACCCTTCACAAACTAATATCAGACTAGCAAAAGCAAAAAATTTAGCGTTTCAAACTTCAAAAATTAAACTAATGTTAATATAATTAATTCGATACAAAATAAAATCCGACAATTAAGCAAACAACATATTAGCAGTGACATAAATAATCTAATAAACTAACTGAATGAGGAAACAATCAGAAACGGATTAAACAAAACAAAAAAAAAAGAAAAAAAATTAAGACAAAACTTAAAACTAATACTAATTATGAAGAAAAATAGAAAATCAATGATAAAATTAATATTTTACCCAACGAGGGAACCTTATGCTGACTCGAGCAACCCGGAGAATGCCAAAGTCAATGAATAATATCGATCTGACCCTTGAATGCCCATATCTGGTGGCAGACGCTAGAATAATAAAATTTCAGCAATTTAAATATTAATCCCATTGTCATGCCAACAAGAAAAGGACGTTTTGGGGTCAGGGATAGGGCAAGAGAGAAGAGGAAGACGTTGGTCACTTCGCCAAAATTTTGGTGGTCGGTGTTTAGGGTAAGACCAACATGGAAAGATAGCCCCCGCTGAGCTCTATATATGTCTGTAAAAATGAAGTGGAGTAAAGGGCTCAATCTTCCCGAATTTATGAAAAAAGTGACAGCTAGGGTTTCAAATTTTCTTAGATTCATGAAGATTTGTTAGGATTTATATGATTTGGGATTTGGATTCATGAAGAGGAGATTGAGAGGGAGAAATGGTAAAATTTTGAGGTGGTTTGGATGACGGCCGTCGTCGGTGGGCCATTTTCGACAGGCGGTGCCACCATGGAGAGGGGCAGCGGCGACAGATGAGGAAGGGAGAAAGGAGAAGAGCTCTAGAGTTTGGGTTTACGGGAGAAATGATCAATTTTTCTGATTTTAGTGGCTTACATATCTCTTGGGGGAACAAATGAGAGCCATGGTCAAAGATCATGGATGGATGAGATTGATCTCTGAGTCACTAAGTGAAATGACGTAGTTTCAAGACAAAACTACGTCGTTTTGAGCTCTTTCTTGGCCAACCACCTAATGGACTGGGTATGGCCGAATTGGGCTCAAATTTTGGGCTAATTTTGGTTCAATTTTAATTAAAATAACTAGTCCAATCCCTTTTCACTCTAAGGAAATTATAGTCTTCTTTAGTCCTAAAGAAAAATGTACAAGTAGAAAGAAAATGTTTTTGGTATATATAATTTAAAATTGCAAACTAGAATATACAAATAAAAGGCAAAGAATGTTTTTGGCACTTTTTAATTAAGGAATTTCACATAAAAATGCACAAATAAGTTCCAAAACAAAAAAACTAAAGAAGTTAAATCCATCAAAACTTAGTTTTTTTATTGGAGACTTAAAAACGTGCAAAAATTAGGTATTCATAGCTGCCCCTCTTTGCTCGAGAAAATGAAGAGTTTTCGCGCAAAGAAAAGTGAATGCCATAGATAAGTTTTTGCTCACATATCACTCCAATGAAACCAGTGTCACACCTCCTTTTTCCGAATACTACTTTATCGGCCCTAACTACACCTCGGGAAGAGATATAGTAATAAAGGAGTTTTTCCATTTTAAGGACAATCGAAACGGGATTCGTTTTTATTTAAGAAATCAGAGTCGCCACTTGGGAGATTTATGGTGTCCCAAGTCACCGTTTGAATCCCGAATCGAGGAAAGGGTTTGACTCTGTTTCACAGTCGCGAACCAGAAACCTGAGTAAGGAATTCTGTTAA
>MU680686.1:22961-35448 GCA_026770625.1 Nicotiana glauca | reverse complement strand
CTTTGATATTATCTGAACTGTATATAAACTGTGCCGAAACCCTTCTCTTCTCACCTCCGGGGATGTGCTTACTGGTTGAGACTCCCTATTCTGTTAGTGTCAATACCTTAAAATAAGAAAGAGGCCGGACAAGTTACTAAGCCGAATGGCCTTTTGGTTCCTGGTACGTAGTCCCCTCCTCGACTCGAGTTGTCCGCTCGGGTACACGGTCTAGAACACATACCCAGGTTTTGAACCTAGAATAACTTGACTTCATCTGGATCCCTAGTAGGAGCTCTTATTTGCATCACGTGCATATGACTTAGGGGACTCAACACAGGAGTTGGGTCCATATAGGACAGGAAACCGGAAATGAAACGACCATCATGATACATTTTACGTGTTGCATTTATTTGTCTCGGGCCCGCATGCTGACCGGCTTTTGAACATCGAGAATTTTGTAAAATTGAGAAAAAGAGAAAAAGAGAGAAATAGCAGTGTAAATAATTAATTGTTTAGTTTTAGAAAATCGATGCCCAAATGCTATCGAAACTCTACCGAAATTTCGAAAAAATGAAAAAATGGAAATGTTTTGTTTTTAATAGTTTGTTTTACTAAAAGCAAAGGAAAAATAGAAAAAGAGTCTTTATTTTTAGAAATTGTTCGCAGAAAAAGAAAAAGAGTCTTTATTTTAGTTTGGAAAAAATAGGTGGTTTTATTGTTTGTTGAAAATGAAAAAGGAAAAAAGAGTCGTTATTTTGTCTTGTTTTCAAAAATAGAAAAGGAAAATGGTTTGTCTTGCCATGAAAAATGAAAATGAAAAAGAGTATTGCTTTTGTAGTTTTGCTTTTGTAATGCCAAAAAACAAAAATGAAAAAAAAAATGTCTTGTTTTAAAATAGTTCGTTAATTTGCCCGAACTACGCTGGTTTGATTCTCACTGGATGTGAGATACGTAGGCAAACCTCATCGGGTCCAACCACTCCTTTTGCAAAAATTAGCCAAAAAATACCATAATTTTTATTTTTATCCAATAAGTCGAGTGACGCCATTCTTATTGAAAAATAAGCCGAATGTCCCCAAAAGGGCGCCGGAAGGCTATTTTTACAAGAACAGCCACCCTGAATCATTTTAAAACGGTTTGCGGGCACAGCCTTAAAATCTCCCTTTCGGAAGTGCTGAAAGGCCGTATCTGTAAAACCGAGTCTTCGTTTTCGTAAAGAAAAAGAAAAACCACACTTTGCAAAAATAGCCACTTTGTTTTTTTTTAAAAGTCAAAATAAGCCATTACATGGCCAGTTTTCTTTGACTGGTCACAGTTGACATTGAAACCTTCTCAGTCTTGCGGAGGCCTGTGGCGATGCCGTGTGATGCCCCACGGGCCCTAGGATGTGAAGCTTTGATATAATCTTGATCTAGTTTTAATCATCGAGTTTGTAGTTTCTTAAACAAAATTTCGCAAAAATAGCCACTTTGTTTCTTTTAAGTCAAAATAAGTCATTACATGGCCAGTTTTCTTTAAATAGTCACAATTGACATTGAAACCTTCTCAGTCTTGTGGAGGCCTGTGGCGATGCCGAGTGATGCCCCGCGAGCCCCAGGATTTAAAGCTTTAATGTACTCCTAGATTAGTCGGGTCTGTATTTTGTTTTGAATCTGTGTCTTTTTTATTTGAAAATGAAAAACAAATAGTCTAATAGTGGCGTAATCGCATTTGTCATTAATGAAAATTCCAAAAAAAAAATTCGTCTTTATTTTTGCATTCAATTTGCAAGAACTACGCTCGGTCTGATTCATGCGGGGGCATGATACGTAGGCAATCCATGTAGGATTCGACCATAACCAAAAGAAAAAAAAGCAAAAGAAAAGAAAAAAGAGGAAAAACCATAAAAAAGGCAACAAAAAAAGAAAATAAAATAGCGGAAAAACAAGAAAGAAAGGAAAGAAAAATCAATATGCTAAATGCCCTAACGCTAACATGGTGGCATCATTTTGTCATTCCAGAAAGGTGGTTGGTTTGTGGTTTTAAAGTGGTAATTCCTCATTGCAACACAAGGAAAAAAGGCAATGGTGAACGACAATAGTATTGAGTTGATCGATACCGGTTCCATACGGGATAATGGGTTGAGTGAAGAGGTGCGGATGTTAAGATGACACGTGGCAGACATGTACCAAGCCTGGATGAATGGAAAGGCACCACCCCCTCCACCACCGATTTTTCCAGATGTTGCCCTTACCCAAGCTACAAACACAGCGCCAAATGATCCTCCATATTTCCCAGATACACCCGCTTATCACAATTTTCCCGAATACCCTAATAACTCCATCATTCATATTCCTGTTACGTCTCCCCGAAATTACTCCCATGACATACCCATTACCCCAAACAATGAATATCCACCCAAAGCTCACAATACTCAATATCACCTCCCAGAGGGTGCCCGCAAGATCCTCAATTCATACAAGAAGAACCTCCAGGATGAACAGCTTCATGCTAGAAATGAAAGAGTTATGGGAATAGAAGAGCGAGATGGGGTATCCAGGAAGTTAAAAAGCACAGAATAGTCCTTCAGGGACAAGCGAATAATGGAAGGCCAGGGCAGCATACCCACAGGGTTCAAAGTACCAAGATTTAACTTGTAAGATGGGCGTGGAGATCCATTGGTCCACCTGAGGGTCTATTGCAACGAAATGAGGATTATTGGGGAGAAAGACAATGTAATGATGGCCTATTTCAGTGAAAGCCTAACTGGGGAAGCCTTGGACTGCAATACCCATCAAGATGTTAATAAGTGGCTTACATTGGGTGACATGACTTAGGATTTTGTCCAACATTTTCAGTGTAAATCGAGTATAACATCAGACCGCTCCTCGGTATCTAAAATGGAAAAGAGTCCAGAGGAAAGCTTTAATGAGTTTGGGAATAGATGGAGGGAGCAAGCTGCTCGAGTCAGTCCTCTGATTAATGAAGAAGAATTGGTCAAGCTTTTTCTATAGGCCCAGGGACCCACCTACTATAGTCATTTGATCCCTGCCCTGGGAAATCCTTTCAAGGATGTGTTAAAAATGGGGGAGCTAGTAGAAGAAGGAATCAAGTCAGGCAAAATCGTGAGTTGTTCGGAAGCCATTCAGAACGTACCAGTAAGCTTGGCTGGAAGAAAGAGGAACAGAAAAGATGATCTGATAGGTTCTCCTGATCGACACTTCCAGCCTAGACATCATCCCCGTGGTGATCCTTGTGCATTAGATGATCTTCCCCGGCGTTACTTCTCTCCGCAGAAATTCCAAAGTCGCCCATCACACTCCTAGTACCTAGCTCCTCAAAATTCCTGTCTACCCCCGCGAGCTTACCAAAAACACCCCAGATCAGGTTTTCGGCCCAATCCAACATTTAAGAATGAGAGGTTACGGAAGAAGAAAACCCCCACTCCATTGGGAGAATCATATGCCAGTCTGTTCTAGAGGTTAAGAACATTGGATATGTTAGAGCCGATTCAGATAAAAACGCCGAACTATCTTCCAAAGAAGTTTGATCATTCTCAAAGGTGCGCATACTGCTCAGGTGCCCTGGGACATGACATAGAGAAATGTTGGAAGTTGAAGAATGCAATTCAGAAGCTCATTGATGCAGGCGACATTGTCGTGCAAAGTCCAGATGCAGAAAACACTGACCAAAGTCCATCTCTTGTGCATAATGAGACGCATATGGTGGGAATGATTGATCGTGAGAATGAGCCGGTAGAAGAAACCCAAAAACAGTTTGCTAAGAGCAACATGATGACGACTTGTGAAAGTTCCAACAATCTTGGTGTGAAATTCAGTCGCTAAGATGCCATGCTTGGTAATTGGGAAGGCACTCCATCTCTTGGAGTTTTGGTGGTTTATTTTGGTGTCATTTCTGTTGTCCAGGTTAATTCAGGGTTGTAATCCGGACATTGTTTTGTGGCTCAAACCCTTCTATCTTTTCATTTTGCTTTGTTTAATCATAATAGCTTGTTTAGTGTCGTCTAGGTTTGTAACCCTAGTCTAGTTTGCTTGTTTTGTTGTTTAAACCTTTTTCACCATCAGTATAATGGAATTCTCTGTTTCCTGCCATTTCTGGTCATTTTTAGTTCTCTTCTCCTTTTACAGTTCTTTTCATTCTGGTTCTAGTGACACAACATGCACGCATAATTCTCATCTTGTTTTAAAAGTCAGTTTAGCAATGAAGCAATGAAACAATGTTGAATATGTAAGGACATTCGAGGGAAATAAGTAAGGGCATTTTGAGATCACTTCGAGCCCAAACTAAGTGAAATTGGGGGCAAATAGAACATAAAGAAATACTATTGAAATGCATCATGCCACATTGGTTTGAAGCCAAGGCAAGTTTGCCCCAAGTCTACAGGGACCGTTCTGGTACCGAGATTGTTGTCCAATGGTGCTAGGTAATTGACAAATACAGAAGGCAAATATGTGAGTCAATCAAAAGATGTTATGTGTGTTTTCCTCAGCATTGTTTAACTGCGTAGTTTGTACTTGGTATCTTTTGAAGATTGGAATGACGAAGGCATTTTATTCTGCTATCCAAACATTTTATCCTTTATTACCCCTTTGAGCCTCGATTATTTTCTTGCATACACCTCTTTCGGAATCAATAATAAGACTTGCAAGCTTGAATGGGGAAATGAGCGGAGAAACAAGAGAAAATAGTGAAAAGAAAGTGAAAGAAATGAAAAGAAAAGAAAAAGAAAGAAAAAAAAAAGAGAAAAGAAAAAGAAAGAAAAGAAAAGAAGAGAAAAGAAAAGAAAGCAAAGAGAGAAATGAAAAATAAAAGAAAAATAAGGAAAAGAAAAGAAAGAAGAGAAAGGAAAAGAAAAGTGGAAGAAAGATCGCAACAACAAAAGTAGTCGCCTGAACTACGTTTGACTTGATCCCGAAAGGATACGTAGGCAGCCTTTCTCTGAGGTTCAGTCACACCAAAACAAAAAATCCAAAAGTCCCAAAGAAGGAAACTGGGGCAGAAGTTGTGGTTGTTGTAAATCTTATTCTGAAAGTTGTAACATTTGAACCCGTGTTGAATTGTTCTGAGCCTCGATACCCTTCCTTCTAACCCCATCCAAAAGCCTGCATTACGGTCCAAAGAAAGACCTTCTGATCAATCTTCAAGAAATGCCGAGTCAAGCGAGCAGAGGTGAATCACATCAGGGGCAATACTACAGTCCAAACGAAGGAAATGAAGAATGAGGGAGTCTTGTCGATGAGAACCACTATGGGTACCCCAAGATGAGAGAAATCAAAAATGAGAGTCTTATTGGTGAAAATCTTCACGGGCACCATAAGGCGATGGTGAGTTGAGAGAAAGATCAAAATGAGATAGGCTTGATGGTGAAAACCCTACGGGCACCACAAGTTGATTAAGGATGATAGATCAGATCGGGCAAGTGGACCATTAAAGCCCAGTTTCACGGCGAAAAGGTGCAACTAGAGCTGAACATCAGATTTGCTAAACAGAGTAGGTTGTAGGTGCATGTCAAGTTCGCTAGAGTCGGTACTCACATCTGACTTGCTACTACATAAGTTTCTTGTTAGGAATCATTTTTTTCCATTGTCCTCTACTCAGTTCCTCGTGTCTTGTCTACTCTCTCTTCCTGGGTCGTTTGTTTAAAATAAGTGAGAAATAACTTCAAAATCTGCCACCAGCTTTTTAGTTGCACAAAATGGGATCTGGTTAACAAATCAAAATGTCATAAGTCAGGAAAGAACAGCAAGCATACTGAGTTGGTAACAGTCAACATGCTTTGGGGATCCTTGTGAAATACAAAGGCTTGTTATACGTCAATTCACGAACAACGCAACAGATGAAGGGTAAGGGTGAATAGATCAAAAGAATTTCCTATGATAGGATGGACAAAGGATGGTAAACCAGTGATGAGCAAGACTTTCCAAGAAAAATCAAAGTTAACATGGCAAATAAGGGAACTGTAGACCTCGAGAACCGGACCAGGAGTTAAGTCAAGAAAGAACAACATACATCTTGAGTGGGTGGCAATTGACGTGCTTTGGGTGAAATACAAGGGTTTGGTACGTATCAATTCAGGAGCAATGCAACAGATGGAGGGCGTTAGGTGAACAAATCAAAGGCATTTTCGGTAAAACACGAAAGTTTTAGTACATATCAATTCATGAACAATGAAACAAGATGGAGGGTGTTTGGTGAACGGATCAGAGATATTCTTTGCGTCAAGAGTAACAAAGAAAGTGGTTGGTCAATAAAACAAGCAAGGTCTTCGGGGGGAGTCAGTTATCCTGGCAAATGAAGGAATAACAGATCTCGAAGCCAGGGCCAGTGAGTGTGCACACTGAGTTGGTAGCAATCAATATGCTTGGGAGTCCATATGAAACACAATGGTTTGGTAAATATCGGTATGAGCGGTGCAATAAATAGAGAGTATTGGGTCCGAACGAGAAGAGGTATTCTCTGGGTTAAGGTTTACAAAGAAAGTGGTTAGTCAATGAACGAGCAAGGTCGTCGAATGGTGAGTGAAGGAACAACCAAATCAAGGCCGAAGCCAGTGGTTAAGTCAAGAAAGAACATCATATACACGAAGTGGGGATAATAGACATGCTTTGGGATTCATATGAGACATGAGGATTGAGGGAGACGACAATTCATGCAATGCAACAAATGGAGGATGTTGGGCCACCTTCAAAGTCCAAGGCCACAAACCAACCACCACGTTTTAAACTAACAAAACTTTTTCTTTGAAACAGGGGCAGAAGCTTCGGAGAAACCTTCCGTAAGGAAATGCAGGACCCAAACAAGTATGACTGGAAATTCTCAGGACCCTCATGGAAAATGGGACTTAGTTTAAATTTCAAAACAGTCATGAGAAGCATAACTTAGCATAAATGTACCTCAAAGGAATATAAGTTTGTTCTAAAAGTTTGCATGTTTAAGATAGGATCCAATTAAGAGTTTTCAGGACCTCCTGGATAATGGGACGTAGTTTTAAGGTCTGTTTAGATAACAAGATATAATGGAAGTCGTAATAGAAGTTGTCAGGACCCTCCTGGAAAATGGGAAGTAGTTTAAGACCTTTCGATAACAAATATAGTGGGAGTAACACCTTTAGAAGAGATATTAACTGCTAGGACCTCCTTGGATAATAGGACTTAGCTTTCAGATTCTTATAATAGTTGGTAAAATAGTTCAGTTTCAAATTCTTATACTAGTTAGTAAAATAATTCAGTTTAACACTCACCCATGTGCCCAGCCATCAAACTGGGGCAGAAAATTTTCTTTGTTTGTTTATTTTGTTGCAGTCAGGAGCCCACCTAGAGAACAAGGGAATACTTTTCAAGTTCAGCAATCAGGAGCCCACCTGGAGAACAAGGGAATACATTTCAAGTTTCAGCAGTCAGGCACCCACCTGGAGAACAAGGGAAGTATAATTCAAATTTTAGCTTTCAATTTATTTTAATATTTGATAGCATGCTGTACCCAGCTACCAAACTGGGGCAGAAAAATTTTCTTTATTTGTCTATTTTGTTGCAGTCAGGAGCCCACCTGGAGAACAAGGGAATACCTTTTAAGTTCAGCAAGCAGGAGCCCACCTAGAGAACAAGGGAATACATTTCAAGTTTCAGCAGTCAGGCGCTCACCTGGAGAACAAGGGAAGTACAATTCAAAATTTAGCTTTCAATTTTTTATATTTGATAACATGCTGTACCCAGCCACCAAACTGGGGCAAAAATTTTTCTTTATTTGTCTACTTTGTTGTAGTCAGGAGCCCACCTGGAGAACAAGGGAATACTTTTCAAGTTCAGCAAGCAGGAGCCAACCTAGAGAAAAAGGGAATACATTTCAAGTTTCAGCAGTCAGGCGCCCACCTGGAGAACAAGGGAAGTATAATTCAAATTTTAGCTTTCAATTTTTTTAATATTTGGTAACATGTTCTACCCAACCACCAAACTGGGGCAGAAAAATTTTCTTTATTTGTCTATTTTGTTGCAAGCAGGAGCCCACCTGGAGAACAAGGGAATACTTTTCAAAATCAGCAAGCAGGAGCCCACCGAGAACAAGGGAATATTTTTCAAATTCAGCAAGCAGGAGCCCACCTGGAGAACAAGGGAATACTTTTCAAGCGTCAGCAACCAGGAGTCCGCCTGAAAAATGAGCACGTATTTCAAATGGTAGCAATCAAGCATCATTCGGAGGAATGGCAAAAACATCGCCAATCACAATTCAAGACAATAACAAGAATCCCATTGGAAGAATACAAGATACAAGTTCAAGGCAACACAAGAGAAAGTTTGAAGATATAGATAGGATTTTTGTAAATCATAGATCGTAGCTTAGGCTAGCTTATTTTTATTTTGACATGATGTAATAAGGAGGTTAGCAAGCAGTAGCAGCAGCAACAACAGAGAAATCATAGCTCCCGATAGTCCCAGCTACCAAACCTTCCCGAACTACATTGACCTGATTCCTGTTTAGCCCAGGATATGTAGGCAACCTTTGAAGCAGGGTGCGGTCAAAAAATTTTCAAAAATGCTTCACACGGAATATTCAAACGGGCAAAAATCACTCATATTTGCTCACTTATCTTTTCCCGAAAACTTTTCATGTTTCTGAGCAAAGAGGGGCAGCTGTGAGCACGTGATTTTTGCCCTATATATGAATTATTTCCAAAAATTTCAAACAAAATGATTTTTCTTTATTTTTACAATTTTTTGTGAATTTTGTGTCCTTTTTTTGTAATTGTTGCATTTTATCTGTGCATCTTAGTTCGTATAAAAAAAATACGCATTTGCATTTAGGGTCTAATTTCATATTTTAGGATTAATTAAGGGTTAATTTGTTTTAGAACAAAATAGGAGAAAAAAAATAAAAAAATTAATATGTTTTGCATTTTTAGTTTAAATTTGTATTAGGTTGCATTTAAATTAGGAATTACTATATTTGGAAATTAGGAAATATAATTGTTAGAGTCAACTTGTTTTTGATTTTTAGTTTAGCATTTAATAAAATCAGAAAATACAAAATGAAAACAAATTGAATAAAGAGAAAATTAAAAGAAGAGAAGGTTGTTGAATTGGGCTCAATATAGAAATCACCCGCCCAAGCCCAAATTAAATCAACCCCAATCCCAAATACCCCAAAACCCGGTTTGCCCACCCCCACAACCAAACGACCCCGTTTTAATCTTGGCTCAATCTGGACCATCCGTTAAAATTAATCCAACGGCTACCAGGGGGCGTTACATTTTAAATAAAAATGTCATTAAATCCCAAACCCTAAAAAAACATTTTCCATCCTCCTCGTACTTCCCCTGTAACACCCCACCGTCTCCGCCGCCCTCCACCCTAGAGCCGCCGGCCGAAAATCGCCGCCGCTGGCGGCCAACCTCCATTTCCATCCAAAGTCACACCACAGATTCCCCAAACCCTCCTCTTTCCAACCCTCTAATCCCCATGGTTCAAATCCCCGTCAAAGACCCCAAATCTTCCAAACCCTAGGCGGCGCCACCACCGTGCACGGCGGCGCCACCACAAACCAGCCTCCAAATTCACACTACTGAGTCTCCTCAACTACCTCAACCTAAATCCACGACCATTTGCCCTCAAATATCAGTCGATGTTTTCGAATTTCAAGTCAAAAATTCCGGCCGGAGTCGAATTTCTCCAAACTTCACCAAGTCAACACCGTATGGTTTTCTCATGGCCTCCATGGAGGATTCACTGTCATCGATACCCAAGTCACGCCCAAATTTTGAATCAAAGATGTTCGAGTCAAGCCGTAAGTCCTCATTGTTCATCTTTTTATATCCTATGCTTCTTCTCCTATCTAAGATAATGAATAACTCTAATTTTCTGATTAGTTTTGCTTTGGTTTAAGTGCTTTTTTGGTTAGTTTAATTTTGGCTTAAGTTTTTGTTTTGATTTCATAATTAGTTAATAATAGGATTGATTATTAGTAGATGTGCCCTTGTTTTGGTTCAGTGTAAATTCATTCCTGACTGATCCTTTCTTTTAGTTTAGTATTGATTTTGATCCATTCTTTAGGTAATTTTCGGATGTTAGTTCAATTGGATTTCAAATATTTTTAGATATATGTTTTGTTTTGATCCCTATTATATCAATAGCTGATTGTTTTTGTTGTTTGTTTTGGATATTGCCAGAACATCTTAGCTTAACAATAGTTAGTTGTTTAGTCAATCATGGGTAGAGGGTTGGATTAGTTAACTGAAATTGGTAATTTAAAATTGAATTCGAGGGTAGTTTAGGTATGAAAAAGGGTAGTTTTATTAGAAATGGTAAATTCAAAACAAAGGAAAGGGTAGTATAGGCATTGCATAGGCAAAAGAACACTCTAGAACCCTCTAGATGGGGGTACAAGTAGAATTTCAGTAATTTTTAGGTAGTTACTTGAGTGGCAAGTCAGAAAATAGAGGGTTAAAAAGAAATAAAAAGAGGGAGTAATTGGTAAAGTTAAAAATCTGATGCTCACTTCATTGTTGTCTATAAAAGGCATCACAAATGCCTTGATGAAGAAGTTTTTAGCCTCAAAAATCTCCCAAAAACCTCTCTGCAAATCTGAGCCTAAATTTTGAATTTTAAATCCTTAGAAGTTCAAAATCCTTCCGTTAGATCTTAGATTCTGCCCAGAAAAACCAAAAACAATATAAATCCAATAGAAAAACCAAAAACAACAGAAATCCAATAGAAAAACCAAAAAAATAGTTACTATTCCATTGAAATTTTCATTTTATTTCCAGTAATTCAATGTCTGTTAATTACACTTACTGATCTCGACTGGTTTTGGGTCCATTTGAGTTAGTTTTGGTTGAGCTTATCATATTTTGGGTTAGCTGAGCATATTTCAAGTGGTATTTAGCTCAATCTTGTGATGACCTAGCTCGTTGTCACGTAAGTTACCGCCTCGTTTTCCCCATATTATGTTGTTCTATGCTTCAATATCAGTATTTGAATGAATCGGATAGAATTGAGTTGGTTTTAGTTGGAAATGAGGCACTTAGCCTCTTAGAAGGAAGCTTATTTTAGAAAAGTCAACTTTTCTATGTGGTTATAGGGCTCGGATGTGAATTCTGGTGGTTCGGTTAGCTTCGGGGAATGATTTGTGACTTAGTAGTGTGATCGAAATCGAATTTGGAGGTCCGGTGTAGATTTAGGCTTGACTTGGCGAAGTTTGAATTTTGGCGAATTCCGGTTGATAGGTGAGATTTTGATCCGAGGGTTGGAATGGAATTCCGAGAGTTGCAGTAGCTTCGTTAGGTAATTTTGGATATGTCTGCAAATTTTCAGGTCATTCGGACATCGTTTGGTCAGGTTTTTTATCGAAAGTGCATTTCGGAAGCTCTTGAAGAACTTAGGCTTTGATTTGGTGAAATTTGATGATTTTGATGTTAACGATAGTGTTTTGATGATTGGAACAAGTTTCAATAAGGTTGTTGGATGTGTTGGTGTTTTTGGTTGAGGTCCCGGGGGCCTTGGGGTGAGAACGAGTGTTAAAACGAGAAGTTTTTGAATTTGGCTTCAGGTGTTTTGCTGTCAGCTGGTATTTCCGCTTCTGCGGAAATGAACCGCAGAAGCGAGTTTGTCTTGGGTGGTGAAGTTCCGCATAAGCGGGGCCGCAGGAGCGGAGTATTGACCGCAGAAGCGGACATAAGGATCCGCAGAAGCGTGTTCTGTGTCGCAGAAGAGGTCGTGGGAAATTAAGTGAAAAACCGCAGAAGCGGATAATTGGGAACGGAAGCGATACCGCAAAAGCGGTTATGGGAACCGCAGAAGCGAAAATCGGGCATGTGTTATAGTGAACAGTGTTCAAAAACTTGGAAAAAGAAGAAAACAATTTGGACTTCGAACGAGAGGCGATTTTGGGGGATTTTGAAGAGGATTCGAAGGGATATCATCAGGTATGAATGTTTGGACTCGAATTATGTTATTTTTGTGTAAAAAACATGAATTAATCACGGAATTTCAAGGAATTAAAGGGTAAAAATGGAGGTTAGGTCTTGAAACCTAAGAAAGTGTAAACTTGGAATTTGAGGGGTCAAATCGACTCCGATTTTGATGAATTTGATATGGGTAGACTCGTGGCGAGACGAGGAGTCCGTTAATGTGAGTTTTGAAATTTTTTGAGAAGTGGGCCCGGGGCTCGGGTTTTGTAGTTTCAGATTCATGATATTTTTTTATTGTTTTCGATTGGGTATTGTTCCATTAGCATATTGTAATGAATTCGCCATGATTTTGGTTAGATTCAACAAGCGTGGAGGCCGAATTGAGGGTCAAAGGCATCGCGAGATAGAGATTTCACCGGTTCGAGGTGAGTAATACTTGTAAATGATATCCTGAGAGTTTGAAACCCCGGATTTGCACATCATAGTGTTGTATTGTGGTGACTTGCACGCCAGGTATGAGCGTGGGGTAGAGCACCGTTGGGGATTGTGACTTGGTCCGTCCCGGTTGTTGATTTTACTGCGTGATTGACTGAAAACTACTTGATG